>CM063509.1:2926256-2933756 GCA_032207245.1 Pardosa pseudoannulata
GAATCTTAGTTTTTTTTCATTCCCTCTGAATAAAACATTTACTTCAGACTTTGTCTAATAGTAGTTACTAATCAGTTTTGAAAGGCTCGACTAGCCTTTTTTTGCCCGATTTAGCTGGAGATGTTACGATATATTTATATGTCTTAGAAAAGAATTAAAACCTGAAGAAGTAACAAAAATAGCTTAATCACTGTAACAATAAGTTACATTCGGTTTGGCTCTTTTTACCTCTTCCCGCGAGTCATCGTCAAAGACATACCAGAACAGGACCGGTTTGAACTTCGGACTTCTCCCAACCCATAGAAGGGCCCGTTGGTTTTTCAGGATTTCTGACCTCCCACCGTTCTGGAGTGAACTCCTGTTTTTTTTTCTCCTCGACGCAGTCTGATTTTTTTGGAGGACAAGGTCGTGACCAGAGGAGAGTAGAAGGTGAACGCTGCTGATATCCGCGGTTTGAGGGATAAACCTTTTGAGGAAAATCATCGCCCTATTGTTTTTGGGGCCGACGCCGACTCGAGAGCAGTCTTCGATATCTACAAATGATAAGTTGATTCTAGTTGATTCCAAATTCATTTAATCAAGACATATTTGTCCACGTGTTTTTTTAATGAGTTTAGATTTCTTCTTTCTCAATCACTAGGCTAACGTAACATTATTTTTACACCTCTTTATTGAAAAATTGATATTATTGCCTAGCCCATATCCCCATATCTCTCGGCTGCATCCCTGCCTGGGTTTGACCGTTAAGCTTGTGCTACTCCATCAGCTATAACTCCTCCGCAGGGGTCCCCCATTAAAAGTCGAAGTCCGCAGCTTCATCTATATTCTTATTACAAATTCAGTCCACAGCTGTGTGTTCACGTGCTGACCATCGTGGGACAGTACATCGGTACAAGCGTAATGATAATAAGTTGAATTTCTGATATTGTTAGCGTAGTAGTAATAATAAAAGCATAATATGAGCTCAAAAGTAATTTGAAATTAGAAATAAATATAAACTTTTGTTAAGCCTATTTACAAACATTGAAAGCTTGCAAAATAATAATACGAATGCATAATAATACTAATAGCATTATATGAGCTCAAAGGTAATTTGAAATTAGAGATAAATATAAACTTTTGGGAAGCCTATTTACCAGAATGGCAAAATAATAATAATAAAAATAATAATACGAAGGCATAATAATAATAATAGCATAAAACGAGCTTAAAGATAAGTTGAAATTAGAAATAAATATAAAATTTTGGGAAGCTTATTTACCTAGATCATCAAATACCTACTCCTCACGTACTGTTAAGACTCCTCTTTGTTCAAAGCAAGCGCCAAATCAGCTGATCGGAAACCCCACCAGTTGACCAGTTTAAAATAGTGTGGCTTCGCAGAGTGTGGATTGTTGACCCCTGATCGGTCAGTTCATGAATCCGCAGGAATTCCGGATTCGGGACAGCCAGCGAAAGAGAATTCAACTAAAAAACTTGCTGTAACCTTAGCTGTAGTTCTCAGGTAACTGGAATCGTAACTGACCCAAAAACGGGTAGCAGGACCGTCACTGACCCCCAGGTATAAAAAGCCTAGAATTTGGCAACTCGAGGCTTTTCGACAGTTTTTACGTAGGTGTTTTGACCTCGTGGAAGCTTTCGTGTCTTTTAACCGGATACAGCATTTTAGTGATTTCGTCGGGAGACTCGTAAAGTCCGCTCACATAAGGAGCGGCAGGGTCTCGGATACCGAACGGGGGATAGATTGGGTTGCATTGCACCCTGGAAGAGCCTCCCCATTTGTGAGATTATTTAATTTTTTATTTTCCTGACTGTGATCGTCGTGGCCATTCAGTGCCAGGCGAAAATCCTCTAAATTTCTACTTGTTTTGGGGAGAATTAGAATTCCGTTGTATATATAACAGCATTTACTCCAGAAAGAATAAAAGTGATTTCCAATATTATCGTGACTGTGATCCTTCTTCACGATACCTCTTCACTCGACAACATTGAGGTCGTCACAGTACATAAAAGTAAAACTTTTACTCTACCCCCTTTTACAGGGGTATTGCGTCTATTGTTTCTCTCTCGATTAACACGACATAACGAAAGTGTCGCCCTATTTTGAAACTTTGTAGAACACCATTTTATTTCCATAAACTTGTATTCTTATCTTGCAAACAAAGCACAAAAGGTGAACGGCGAAAAAAAAATCCCTCTTCGTCCAAACCAGCTGTTGAAGTAAAGTTCTCCCGTTAAGAAGAATTCCCAACCTCCTTCCGAGGAGTTCCAAAATTGCGGAACTTAATTAAAAGAAGCTATTCCCCGTCTTGCCCTAAACATAACCGAGAAAAATTCTTTCGTACATTTCCATCGAAAGCAACAGATGCATTTACTCGGTATAAAACAAACAAACAGTTTATGCCCGAACCACTTATTAGGGAAGCTCTGTTATAACCGGAATTTAAATAGGAAAAGATGATTTAAACGAAGAATTAAGAGCGAACGGTGAGCGAGGGGGGCCGGGCCCCAACTAATAACCTTCCTTCCCGAGGAAAGGCTATCGATTTTATCCCGCGCTCTCGCGAGAGACTATCATAATTGCGCCGGAAGGAAGGAATTTTAGGGGTGGACGAGGAAATTCGAATAACATCGCCGAACGGCTCAGACGCCGATTGGAAGTAGTTTCTTTGGATGCTAAACCACTGGTTTGCAAACGGTTTAGATTTTTGTCTCCATTTATCAAACTGATTTACAGTGAAGTAACCTCTGAAAAGAGAACGACAAATTTGTTCTCTAATGAGAGGCTTCCATTTTTTAGAAAATTATAAACAGTGTTAAAATATATCTTCTATTTTATTTGTATGTGTGCGTTTGTATAATCCACACAGCTCAGAGTGTATCGTATACCTATATGTGCATACGTAATGTATATGTGTTTGTATAACCTATACAAAAATAATGTATCCTATTCATAAATAAGTATCAGTGTACAAAATACTCCTTTTCAACGTATTGCCGATTGAATGGGTATATGTGTGCGTATGTAACAGCACAGAATGTAATACTTTGCAAATACGTATCATTGTATGTTATAAGTACTTGCATCATATACGATACATACCGGGCTGAATTGTATCTGTGCATATACATGTGTGTGTATAACCCATACAACACAGAATGTATCTTATACGTTGTACATATGCATCGCTATATATGATACATATTTTCAGCGTATACGGTACATTGTGTGCTGAATGGGCATATGTTTGTACTACCCATAAATCACTGCATAGGATACGTATCTCAAAGTACTGCACGCCGATTCGATATATGTGTGCTAGTAACCCATACAGCACAAAATATGTCCTATACGTTGCAAATAAGTATCACTATGTGATACAGTTTTGGAACATGCAGGATACATTCCTTGTTGAATTCAATGTGTGCACATACATATGCATACACACACACACGCACACACACACACACACACATATATATATATATATATATATATATATATACATATATATACATATACATATACACGTACTAGTATATGTCATGCGTCTGTAGAGCCGAAGATGTTAAGATATGTTTATTCATGACTATTGTACAGTTTCACATCCAAGTGTCAAACATGGCGTCGAGTTCCCATCGTCCAAAGAAGCTACATTTGGCCTAGGTTCACACAGCAACACTTTCTGAAGACGCTTTCTTTCAATTCTTACTCCTCAAGTGCTTTTATAAAGAGTTATTAATGATTAATCCACCTGCATTAAAGAGTGAGCTGCGTTTTCTCCCTTTAAATTCCTAAATTATTAATATTATGTTTTCAAACATGACATATATATGTAATCCAGGAATTTTACAATATATATATATATATATATATATATATATATATATATATATATATATATATATATATATATATATATATATGAGTGTGTGTGTATAACCGATACAGCACTAAATGTGTTTTATAACATTCAAATATGTATCACTTTATATGATATGTATTTTAAATGTATAAGATACATTATGTGTAGAATGGAAAATAAATCAGATAAATGGGAGATATTTCAGATATTTGTGTCTGGTTTATGTTTACAAAATAAATAAAACTATTTAGAAGTATATAATTTTTTTTTGTTCCTACATGAAAAGAAATTTCCTCTGTTTATATCTATTTTCTATTTTCGGAAGTGTAGAATTCGTAAGAGTGGGAGTGGAGAAACACATTAGCACATTAGATGGCGTTCAGTTTCTTTTCTTCCGAAAACCTATTTTTACGGAAGTAGGGGGAGAAAAAAAAAGGAAAAAAATCAATCGCATTGAAAAGAATACTCAAAATCGTCACCAGTCTAGAAACGTAGCGATTTTTAATATTTCGGTAGAAAATAAAAAAGGAAATAAAATGAATAGAAAAGGATATCAGAGAATAAGCGAGTGTGTAGAGAGAAATAGATTTCAAGCGGGTGAAAGGAAATGCAATTTAAAAAAAAAATTTGTACAAACAATTTTATAAAGTTTCATTGATGTACTGATCTCAGATAGCAAATTTAGTTTGCCTGAAAACTTGCAGCAGTCTTGCTTTGCAGGCCTGCAATCGTGCAGCAAGTTCAGCATGGCAAGTCTGCAAGTTTGAGACAAGACTGCAGCAAATCTACGCAGACTTTGAAGTCACCCTGCCTCTCACTTGCAGGAAAATTTTCATGCAAGTTACAGTACACTTGTCGTACAAATTTGCCGAAAACTTGTCATATCAAACTTGCAGCAAGTTTATTTCAAACCAGGGTTTGAAAAAAACCGCTTTTTGTTTGGTTTAAATAGCATATGTAAAGGTAATTTTTTTTACTTTTGGAACGACTAAGATTTAGATTAAGAATAAATTTTTTAATTTCTTTAATTCATTTTCTTTTAAAGATTGTAAAAATTAATTTTTATAAATGTAACTTTAAAATTTTCGAACCTATGGAGACAATGAAAAATGAATAAATTTAACATAAGAAAAAAAATAAAAAAGTAATTGCATTGTCACAATTGTCATGACAAGATTGAATTATACAAGATTGAATTAATTGTGAATACGTCTATGTGAATACGTGATGTGTGTAAGTAAATATTTTAAAAGACATATGAATGTTTGATACGTCATGGCCTTAAATCTTATTTTAGAATTTGTTCTATGATTTATTTTATTTCTTTTCAAAGATGGTAAACAACTTTAATTTTTATAAATGTAACTGTAATTTTCATACCTATTATGGGAATGAAATATTTGAGATACATTTGCAAGAGGAAAAAAAAATCACGAAAGAAGTGTGAATTGTGACAAATATATATGACTGATAGGGACGTAAAATTTTACGATGTCAGAAGACACGGAAGCAAATGTAACATCAGTATAAAAAAATAAAAAACTTTCAAGGTTTTTTAACTTATAAATTTTCCTTTTTTAAAATATAAAAATTTTATATTGGGTGCTTCGTGCTCTGCTTGCTTAATAAAATAAAAATATCGGGAAATATTTAATTTTCATATATTAGGCTTGAAAACGATATTTTTTTTTATCATTATGACGTCAATCCTTTAAATATTTCATTTATTCATTTCTTATTTTATATTATCCAAACATCGTCTGCGTAGTATCCATTCGATTTGAACTGGAAATTGAGATATAATAATATTTAGATACCCATTCAACTGTAATTCGGAAAAAAATTATATAAAAATTTTGCATGAGGCGAAAACGACGCTTGATCCTTGAACATTTCGGAGAATTGGACAGTGGTTGATCAGCTTCCGGGTAGTTCGGAATGTTTAGTAAACAGGAGAAATTCTTCGAAACTATTGTCAAATTTTCGGATTCTTATTTTGCACACGCTTTCACATCTTATTGATATACAACTCAGGCTTAATGGAAACTGAAGTATAAAAACTGAATATTGTTATAATACGCTTTTAATAGAAATGTATAAATATGCCAATGACTCAAATTTAGACAGTTATGCACGAAAAAAAAATCTATGTTTAAAAGTAATATATTAACCCATTAACGTCCAGCGTCATTATTTGAGAACAGTCAAAAAATGGTTTGTAGAATTTTTGTTTTCTTGAAACAATTCTTCCTTTTTAGTAAAAATAGATATTATTCTTATGAATAATCTCCCAAGTTTTCAAATAGGATCTTATCTATAATTTTGTCATTTCAATCAGCATTTTATAATTTTCAAGCTTAGAATAGGAACGTGTTATTACCGGTATTCTGGACGAATACCGGTCAAAATCATGGCGAATAGCCATATCTTTCATAAGTCATCTCTTTTCAGTACTTTTCTCTTATATGATAACAAATAAATTTCTTATCGCGAAGTTTTCCTTCTTTTTTTAAAATGACACCTCCTCGCTAATGATGACTCGATGTCCTATTTAAAGGTGTTTAAATTTCATATTTTGTTTTACTTCCAGGTGTTTATAACAGCTTCTATGTTAGGTATTTACTAATATAGAGTCATCTGAAATATCCGGGAGTTAATGGGTTAAGTTCACCGTAGCAAAGCACGGGCAAATTTGCTAGTATTTAAATGAAAATGAAAACACTTTGACTAAAATAACAGGTACGCTAAAATCGGTTGAAAAGAGGAATAAAATAAATTTGTATTGCACTTTGTGGTGCCCCTACGTTCGAGGCTCTCTAAGTGTTATTTTTTGAACCACGCTTTGAGCACGACATTTCTATACATGTGGTCAAATTCGTATCCTTTTTTTAATAAAAGTGAAGCGAGATCGAGGATTGGCTTCAGAACGAAACCTCTTCTGGTGAAGGGCGTTTCCCCTTTCGCGGTCACATTAATTATGTTTTAATCCATCAGCCATGGCACAGAACATACCATTTCTCCCCAGATAAAGTACGATTTCATCACACTGCCAGCCCCTTAAAAGATTGGGGGGGAAATCAATCACAGCGATGCATCCTTGGCAAAGCGCAACCACGGCCATGGAAATGGCATTGATTTTAAAATCGAGTGTCAAGGAGTTGTCCGGCTCTCGATTTTCTCAGGTCGATCGAAAGCTGTCCGAGTGCAGGCGGTCCATTTGCAAGTTAAATAGATCTCCGTGTATGAAATATATTGGGTTTATGTTCGAGGGGGGGAGGGAGGCTTGTAAATCAATTAACTCGAGAAAGCAGTGATTGAAGCGCAGCTGGCACTGCGCCAGGCCTATCTTGGAGATATTGGGAAGCACGCCGGAAAGCCAGTCAAATGAAATGACTCTAAATAGACCACGAATGAACTTGCGTTTCTCTTACCCTAATATTCGATTTGGAACTCGGAGGTGAAAGGAGCTGAATTAAAATATGTTATAACGTGCAGGTTTGTTGCTGATGAAACGCAAACTCGTTTCACTTTTCAACGTTTTGTTTGTTGCCTATATTGAATTGGGAAAGAACTAAACGACAATAAATCTTTACTAAGTTTTATTTAGAATAAACGGGAAGGCAAGCATTTAAAA
>CM063509.1:2938756-2966256 GCA_032207245.1 Pardosa pseudoannulata
GAGATCTGAGATCTGTCCCCCACCCAGCCAGGGGGTGAGCTCTTTATATTGAAATTGAATTAAAGAGGTGCGGTTATTAAGGGTAGACCGATATGCATTCCGTATTCTAAAATAGATTCGAATGCGGTCGCAGCCGGGATGATGCCCCGAGGTGAGGTTTCTCCATATAAAAATGACTCATCCTTTTTTTCCTCCAAAAATCTCCGTTGCAGATTTATTACCGTATCTCATTTGTGTGGAGTAATAGCTTTCCGCAGCGTTTTGTTTTTCTTTTCACTTTCAATACTTTTCCGATTTCAGCATTCCAAAACACTACTTCGGTTCTTCCATTAACTACTTCGGGTATTACTTTAACTACTTCTGATCGTTTGGTTCCTTCACTCATTTTGGTCAGGCGGGTGAGTTGAGAAGTAGTCATATACTAACTCCTCTGCGCAACATCCCCTAGGGGTCCAGGGCCTACGGTGCCAATCTCTGTTTTCAAGACAAAGGACCCTTTGACGCGAAGCATGTGTTCCGGTTAGGTGGTCAACCTTACCCCAGTGTTTAGTTCGCAAGTGTGAGAGTGCAGCTATGTTTGACATAAGGTTTGCGAAACTGATTTGCTCGACGCACTCACACGTTATAGGTTGTGTTCCCAAGTATTTTTTTCGCGACTCCAGGAAGCGTGTGGTGTGAAAACGATTGCACTTAAACTTCACCAAGTTTTAGGGAGCTGTGATAGGTCTCCAGGAGGCGATTCAGTACCATCCTTAGAGTCCCGGTTCTTCTGGACAGACCCGGCAAAGGACGCAGTTTCCACAGGACAATGGAACAACGAACGCATCAGCACAGGATAATGGAGAAAAGTCTAGGGTTGTTGGAGTAGTTCAGAAGGAAGTAAAAGAGTGCACTTTGGCAATTTTTTCTTTCAGGTGTAGCACGTGGAATGCTTCTTTTACTTTTTAATTTTTTTTAATATATTTTTTAACATATTTCCTTGTCTTTTGTTCTATATTTCAATACTGTAATATAGTTCAGCCTCATTTTATTGTAATTAAAGACGATATAAAGCAAATTCGGGTTATTAGTGGCTTTGAAATAACAACAGCAATGTACTACACCCCAACATCAAGCATGCTTGAGTTTGTCTACCCACTAAAGGGATGAAAGGCCGAGTCAACCTTGCCCAGCCCAGGGATCGAACCTCGGACCTGTGTCGTGGGAGCTCTAATCGCTACCCCAACGCCACTGATCTTCGAAGTAGATATATAGTCATTTTAATTACTTCGGGTGTTACATTAACTACTTCGGATGCCGTATTAATTGCGTCGGGTGTCACCTTAACTCTTTGGGGTTTCACGTTAATTACTCCGGGATTCTCATTAACTACTTCGAATTTCGCGTTAACTATTTCGATTTCATGTTGATGACTTCGAGTGTCACATGAACTACACCGGGTTTCACGTTAGTCACTTCGAAGATCACATTAACTACACCGGGTGTCACATTAGTTTCAAATAAACGAAAATTGAAGTAATAAAGTAGGCAAGCTAAATAGCCAGCAAAATAGTGTGTAGATGTTGTCAGCCGAGTCACTGTCTGGCTCCGGTTTTGCTTCACCATGCTAGACTTTTTTCTTTGTTAGCTTGTGGACGTCCAACAGCCTGTCGTCTATTGCTGGTCTCACCGTCCTTCACCCACTTTGCATATGTACGAACAACTGTAAATCGCGAACAACCCACGAGTCGTGCCATTTCGGAAATACTCGTTCCGAGCCATTACAATCTGCCCTGTAACAAAATCGCTTAGATCCACAGCCTTTCCCATCACACACAGAAGTAAATGAAAGAATGATTCTTCAGACTCTGCAGCAGCAGTTAAGTACCATTTCCACCTGATCACGTGCCTTCCACGTCATCCAGGAGAGTTCATTGCAAAATGTTGGGGTGGTCATAAAGTTTTGGCTCTTGATTTTATATGGGAAATATTAATCTATAGGGAGAATGGCAAATAATATATTACGACGACTTCAAAGTTCTTGAGTGAGAAATAGCGTGAAGAAGGATCACCGTTACAATAGAATTGGAAATCACTTTTATTTTTTCTGGAGTAAATACGGGGTATATGCAGTATATGCAAAGGGATTCTAATTCTCCCAAAACAAGTCAAAATGTAGAGGATTTTTGCTGGCACTGAATTGCCACGACGATCACAGTAGGAAGAATTAGATTAAATCTTACAAATGGGGAGGCTCTTCCAGGATGCAGTGCAACCCAATCTATCCCCCGTTCGGTGTCCGAGACCCTCCGTTTCTTATGTGAGCAGACTTGACGAGTCTTCCGAACGCAATCACTAAAAAGCTGGCTCCGATCCAAAATCGCGGAAGTCTCCACGAGGTCGAAGCACCTGCGTAAAAAAATGTCGAAAAGCCCCAAGTCGAAAAATTCTAGGCTTTTTATACCTGGAGGTCAGTGACGGTCCCGCCAACCCTTTATGAGTCATTTACGATTCTAGTTACCGGAGAACAACAGCTAAGGTTACAGCTAGTTTTTTTAGCTGAATTCTCATTCACTGGCTGTCCCGACTCTGGAATCTCGATGCCATTCTCTGAACTGATTACCGCATCCGATCAGGGTCGTGACGTCTATTCAATCGAACTTTCAACATATCAGACACGGCGTCGCCCCACTTTGTCAACGGGTCGAAACAGGAGGATCTCTGTCAGCTGATTTCGTCCGTTAGTTCTGGAAAAAGGGGGGGGGTCTTCACAATATGATGCATTGACGAAACCGATTCCGGGCTCCAAGGAGTTGAAATACCTTTTTTTTCTCTCGCCCGAACTAGGGTCGGGCACTCCAAAATGGACGCATTGGCGTTGTCACTGAGAACTGAGTTTGGGGGTGACAGGCAAGGGGTCACAAACAAATAAGCTTAACATATAAAAAATTTTACCGCTTGGCATGCGGGTATACTTCGCCTCCAACTTACGTTTGCAGCGGCCGCTTTTTCGTGAATCGAGCGAAAGTTGAGTTATTCAGAAAAATCGCAGTCCATCGAAAACTGCTTTGTTTTTAGGAACAGAGCTTTTTTTTATTTTACACTTTAATATATACTGTATGATTATTTAACAAAAGAAAAAACCAATAATTTTACGAAATCCCAAAAATAAACGATTTTTAAAATGAAAGTCCGATCATCTGTCGGCGCCTATTTCTTCGTCACTCTCTTTGTCACGACGGCTCATTTTATCCATTTTCTATTCAACCATAAAAAACCAAGCTTCCAATGGACAAAACGCGACTTGTACGTTCTGGAGCTAGGAATTCGAAGGAAGACGAAATAACGTGACAAAAGACCGAGTCACTCGACAATCCTAACTTGCGGAAAGAAAAAATGTAATGCGTTGCAGAGCAACGCAAACAACACGCCTATAATGTCACATATAATTATACTATTATATTCAATATACGTACTCAATATACGTACTATATTGAGTAGATTTGGGGTGGTGAGCGGGTATTCACAAAAATTCTACTCAATACGTATTTTTACGTGACCCGCGCTCCAGTGACAGACTGCAAAAAACGTAAACATACGTTGCCCGAACGCGAAGTGTTAAGCATGAAAATTAGGACGGTATTGGCCACAGCAAATTTTGACGACGCTTTTTCAGTCATAACAATGTTAGTTCTGAGACTCATTGCAAATGGACAGCTGTAAAATTATCATTCAGACAGAGAAAGAAAAAGAAAAATGATCCATCCGAATTGTCTTTGATAAATTTGTTAATCATAAGTTGTTCCGACTCTAATCTTTTTATATCTTTTTAGTATTTTTTCATGTAGACGTATTTCTCCTCCAGGCAAAAAATCTTTCAAATTTCGCTCAGAATATAAATTATTCACATTTAACATTTTTTTTTTCGGAATGCAAAATGTCTAGGGCTTTGAAATTTATTCATGGTAAAAATATTTTTATACATTCTGTGTTATACATTCCAAAGTCGTATCTAGAATTTTTTTTTAGGAAAAGGAACTAGCGAAGATTTTTGTTTTTATTTGTGAGGCATAGCTCGATAAAAACTGCAGATAATGCAAATGGCGTACACAACTAATGAGTACGTGAAGGCAGTTTATTGGTTTTATACTGTACTGAGCGCTTAATTTATTCTATAATATCGGGGTTTAAATTTTTCTCTCCCGGCCTTCACTCCTCCCAATACTATTACCAAATTAAAAATTTTATTTGTTAATTAATTACTGCTAACGAGCCGTCTAGAACCAAACATAATGGTGCCAATAGGGAGTTTATTTGGCTCGGAGCACTTCGGTCTACTGTTTTGCTCACGAGGGCTAATGAGACCAACCAATAAGGTCGAGTGCTGTGAATTGTGGACGCCAACGGAAGAACAGAATGGAACGTGCCAAGTAATTAAGCTTAGGTTTTACTTACTCACTTTATCAAGTAGTTTTTCATCGGATCCTATAAATTTTAAGACGTTTTCTACTACAAGTCATAACGTTATATCCAATTCCTCATTGATAGAGATTTGTGGATTTGTATGGGAGTCGAATATTCCCTTTGTCACTGTGTCACCATCAAACCGGGTAAATACAGAAGCTCTTTAGCCGTTAAGTAATATAGATATAAAATCCCAACTGCATATAGATATGTCTGTAATATATCAAAATGATTTAACTTTAATATTTCCTTAAAAACTTCCTCTCTCCCATTCTCATTCCTTAAAATCTTTTTCCCAGTCTCTCAATGTCTTCATCAAACGATCGTCCTCGACTTAAAATTCTTTCGATTCATTTCCCAAAGCTTTCTATCCTAGAGATGTCCATTTCCCGTCTATTCGACACTTTTTCCAGCTGTTTCCGGTCAATGGCCCCACGTTTGTTTCTGATCTTAACATTTAATTTGCTGAGTAAGTTTCTTCTATCTTGGGAAAATTCTTTCTGTCTTCGCTCTCGGGTGCAACTCTGTTCGAGCAGAGGGGGTTTTGTGTCTTTTTCCCTTGTCTGTAATTGAGTAGTAAAAATGTCCGTTTTAGCAGCTTTGAAATAAAGTTTTAATTAGACTTGTACCTTTCTCTTCAATGTCGGTCGACTGCATTTTTATTACTTCTAGCTGTTTTAGCTTTATGCCCAGTAGCCCGGGAAAGTAAAAACAATAGGGGCTACATAATTATTGGGACTAGAGGGAAATAAGTTAATATATATATATATATATATATATATATATATATATATATATATATAATTTTTCTTTTTTATACTCTGTATTAAAAAAAAGGTTTTAATAGACTGTATCAATTTAAACATTAAACTGTTAGAAAACTAATTTGACAATATATCGCCCAATTTATTAACTATGTGTTCTAATACACTATATTTTAATACTTTATAAGATTCTATTAACCTGGATATAACGCAGGGATATAAAAATTAAATGCATAATATTTATAATATATACACCCCCTTATATATATATATATATATATATATATATATATATATATATATATATATATATATATATGTGTGTGTGTGTGTGTGTGTGTGTGTGTGTGCGTATATATACATTTTATATTCACATATTGCCAACATTCTTGACAATAGAAATTAGCCAATTTCTGGGCTTTCTATTGTTAATACTCATTAGTGGCCTCTTGGGTGTTGGCGTTTTAAATATGCGTTCGATGGCTTTGTTGTTTTGTTTCGTAAATGTTGCACGTGACAAGATGATGGAGCAGCGTTATTGGTTCGGAGAGATATTGGTATGGCATTGAAGACAACTCTCAACACTTTATTAATCTATATAAAAACCAAATTATTAAATGCTGAAAGTGTCACTGTTTTGATAAACCATAAACCATTAAGGGGTCAGAAGACTGTTAAATAGACAAAAAATTGGATTTTTGAGAAAAAAATATACGTGAAAAGGAATTCAATTAGGAACATTTAAAAAAAAACTCCAATATTGAAAGGAGTTATATTTAAAAACGTGTTAGCCGTTGACTCCAAACAAACTTAAATCTTACTGCAATTTTCTCAATTGTGTATTTTTAGTGTAACGCGCATGTTATCTCAAAAAGTTTTTAATACTTTTTCGTGAAATTTTTACAGATTGTATTCTGTATATATTTTCTCCGATTGAACCTAAATTTTCTTGTCTATTTCCCAAAATGTGCTTTTTTTTGGAATGATAAACTTTAAATTTTTAAGGAAAAAAATTCATTTTTTCAAATAGTTTTATAAATATATATGCAATTTAAATATGTACAAATTTAGGTTCAAAATTATTTTGAGATATTCTAGTATGGTTTAAAACAACAAGTTCGTCTTAAACTTAATTATAATTTTGTTCATTTTTGTTAACGTTAAAGTGTCTCTTATTGAAAACTTTCTAACCAAAATATTTTTTTTAAATGAACGAAATATGTGTATAAACATAATAATTTGTTCTAAACTAAAACTAAACTCCTTGGCGGAACAGCCCATAAGGGCCAGGGCCTACGGTGCCAATCTCCGTTTTCGAGACCAAGGGTTCTGGGGTGCGAAGCATATGTTCCGGTTAGGTGGTCAATCTTACGAGGAAACCCTAGTGTTTAGTTCTCAAGTAAGCTTGGTCCTCAGTTCATCTACCCACTGAAGGGATGAAAGGCCGAGTCAACCTTGCCCAGCCCGGGGATCGAACCTCGGACCTGTGTCGTGGCTTCTATAATTCAATAGGCAAAAAATGAGCGGATGGGAACATCAACACGGCAAATCTTTGACAGGTTCGAACCTCGAACTCGCAACTCCAGTTTTAAGATTTAGAATAACTATAATTTTTTTTTATACATTTTGCATTTTCTGTCTTCTTCTAATAACTAAATACCATCTACAGAAAAAAAATCGTTACTACATGAGAAAAAAAGATTGTAGAAAACGTTTATTTATAAAGTACAATACGTAAGAGTTAGTATTTATAAGATCATTTCACAGACCTAGTAAAAGAATAGGACGTTACATCCTTTTATATATTTCGACAACTACATTTTCATTAGATTCATAAAAAAGCATTCATAAAATATACAACAAATATGTCACTTTTTTAAAATATCAATTTTTTAGAAAAACAACACAGGAAAACTTTGAATTTCTTTTTATTTTGTTATTAACGATCGATAAAGTTTACTATTATTCTGAATTTGTTACCTTTCATATAATTAAAAATAATATACGAGATTTTTGAAAATTTTGAATTTTGTTATTAGCGAATATAAAATTTGCTGTTATGAAATTTTTATTTTATTCATGGTTAAATATAATGCAGGAGAATTTTGAATTTTGTTATTAGCTATGAATTTAGTTAATTTTTTAGCTTATTCGACTGAACTTTTACAGTGGACACGTAATGTGTTCCACTTAATGTGATCAGTTTGGGACACCGTGATTTTGATAACAATAAACGATATGCATGATTAGATAAATTTATCCCCTCCCTGTCATTCACAAGTACTAAATTTCCGTGAATTCTCTTGTAAACAGTATTTTCGCGTGTCTTCCATCGCTGGTACCAACCATTTGTTGCAACAAAATCTTTTTTTTTTTTCCATTTGAGCAGCTAAACGTTTTTGCTTTTTGTTTCATAAGGGGTCCGTTGATTGGAGCAGTACGTTCTCGAACATTTTCAAACCGAAGTCTTAGAGCCTTTTCGACTTGCTCATCTTTACCAGCTCCATTACTTTTGCACTCCGTATTTTTATTTTGTTTATCTCTTCTAGTGTAGCGGGTACAATTACGCCCCTCTCCTTTTTCACGATAGGTGGCGCTAAAAAGCCAAGTAGTGCATTTGTCTATGAGTGTCGGTAGTCTATGTGAGTGGGTTTTGTTTTCTTTGTTGTTTTGTGTTTTGTGATGTGGAACTTTGCAAGAAAATAAAATGGTTCCTAGAAAATAGACTAAATTATTTTCTAAACGTCTTTTATATGAGAGTCTCGTCCTTCTACACTAGTAAGTTCACCACGATTTTTCAAAATTTTGCACAACAGAGGCTGAAAAAATGTTTCACTGCGCTGCAGCATTGAGCTGACTCACTTCTGGTAACTTGTCATAACAATTTAAATTTTCTTTTGTTTTAACGTTAAATCATTTCGCTTTCTGGATTCTATATCTACAAGCTGCAAGCGAGCAACTCACCTTATATTTATGTACTGTATATTATCCTTTAAGACATAAGAATTCTATGTATAATTAAAAAAATAAAAAATTGTTGACTGTCTACAATTTTTTTTAAAGAAGATTTTTATTCGTAATCATAATCGACCTGTCATAACGATTTAAAATTTCGATCTTTTGTTTTAAAATGTTAAATCAATTCGGTTTCTGGCTTCCATATCGACAGACTGCAAGCGAGCGAGGCATAAAATGGTAATACGCTTCTTCTCAGTTCCGATAAGAATGGGTTGCCTCTGCTTATCTGACAACCACTGACCATCGGCAAGGTGTGCCTATTTCTGAAAAATTAAAAGAACGTGTCAATTTCCACTCCTTTGGTCATTCTCCATTTCCGTAGGTGGAAGAGGGATAAGTCTCACAAATTCAAACAACAGCGAAACAAAATAAAAAAAATGGGTTCCTTCTGAATGCATTGTGAATATTCCTTTGCCAGTTAGTTCGGAAACTGATAACATTAACCGATGTCATGATCCCAAAAAGCGATCATTTTAACATACAAATGAATGGAGAAAATCGAGACCCAGTGAGTTCGATAACAATAAGCGATGGATAACATGAACCGCGATCCCATTAACCGGAGTTCACTGTATTTTACTTCCAATAATGTTTGTGAACAATATGGGCACATCTCGATTTTCTCTCACTATCATTTCATATTTAGATAATTTTAACATCCTTTACTTAAAAACACAATTCGATTTTCTGATGATATTTGTAAAGATCATATTTTCTGATAGAATTCAAATTGTTTTATTTATTTGTATCCACTTCCAAACATGTCTCAACATTATTAGGTTTCTTTTTCTTCAAAAACATACTTTTTTCAACTAAATAAAAATATTTCAAGAACATTCTTTGCAAGCATCCTTTTTCTTTATATTCTTTTCCATTTAAGAAATAGCAGTATTTTACGGCAAACTATATATTTCTCGTCTAAATTCTTCCCCGAAATAATTTCGAAAGTTTATCTTACAAAAGTTTCCAAAGAAGTTTCTTTTGAAAAATGCACTCCTTTGATTGGGGAAAGTTTATAATGAAATCATTATTTTTTTCTTTTGGAGTTCTGTACAATTTCGAATGATTGTATAAAGAAACATATATATGATATAAATATTGTTTGCTATCAAACTAGGAATATACCTAAACAGACTGCTCCGTGAAAACTTTCCTTAACCCACTGAACGGACGCGTCGACGGGTATTCGACAGCGAAATCCTGTTTGAAAACGGACTTGTCGACCCCTTCTCGTTCGCACTCGTATAACTCGTATCGCACACTTTTGAGGAAAAAAATATATTGCAAAGTGATAATAAATGAAAGAAACTAATTTTGAGTAACGGAACTCCTTTACCTTGCAGGGAAAATAATTTAAAATTAGCCTGACAACTTTTAAACCGGCAACTCTAGTATGCTACGGTAAGTTCCGTCTGGAATTTACGAAAAGGTTGCCTGTTTTGAAAGGGAAAAAGGTGGGGAGGGCGACTGGTGGATGGGTTAATACATAAACCACTATTTCGGTTATATCCACTATTTTCTTTCTGCTCCTAGCCGGTGTTAGCGCTGTAAATCCAAAAATTGTAAAATGTTTTTAACACTAGATTGCATGAGATTTCTTGTATACCTATATTGCCCAAAAACAGTCAAAATGACTGCATTGTGAAAAAATAACAAATATGTAAAGAAATTTGTTTAAAATTAATTTTTAATATTATATAATAAAGGAGGGCGGAAGTAACCACAATTATTCATAAACCCATTTATATGTTATAGAAAAAGTCACCAAATTCTAAGAAATTGTGTCATTATATTTCATAATTGTTTTTCTAATTGAAATTAAAAAATAGTCAAAATGACTGCCTTGGGCAATCTAGTGTTGAATAAATTATAAATTGGATTGTTTCGGTGGAAAAGTTAAGAAAAAATATTTTAAAAGTACATTCCACAACGCGTACAGTCATCATAAACGTAAAGAGATTATTGATATCAAAGAAAAATGTTTCGTATGGTGAAGAAAACCCGAAGCCAGACAGTGGTTAAGCTGGCAACCCAATACAATGCAGGGGCAAATAGAATAGTATCGGAGCACAAACACTGTTGGATAGGGGGCTACGCAGCAAACGTCCCACTCGTGTGCCTTTGCTGACCAAGCGTCATCGCCAACTGCGCCAACGCTGGGCCCGGGAACGTCGCGACTGGTCCATGGATCAGTGGGAGAGAGTTGCCTGGTCAGACAAATCACGGTTTGTCGTTCACCACGCCGATGTCCGTGTCCAGATAAGTCGTCTTCCAGGCTAACAGTTGCTCCCTCAATGTACAGTAGGTCTTACACAGACCGTAGGTGGCGGTATTATGCTTTGGGGGACGTTCTCTTGGGCGTCTCTGAGACCCGTGGTTGTGGTAGAGCAGACCATGAAGGCTACAGGGCATCTGAACATCATTGCGGCCAATTGCACCCTTATGTGGCCTCCGTTTTTCCAGCTTTAAATGGAATGTTCCAACAGGATAACGCCCCGTGTCACGAGGCTAAAATTGTGTTGGAGAGGTTCCAGGAACAGGATGCTGAATTCCAGTTAATGTCCTTTCCAGATCTCAATCCGATAGAACCCATTTGGTATGTCATGGGACGGCAGCTCAAAGACCACCCATTCGCAATATCTCGGAATTGCGTCAGAGTTGCTTCAACATCTGGTACAATCTGTCTCCGTCCATCTACCAAGGACTTGTGGCATCCATCCCAAGGCGGGTGGAAGCTGTGTTGCGCTCCAAAGGTGAGCCAACTTGTTATTGACAGGTAGTCATAATGTGTGAGTGTATATATTTAGGGTAGAACAATGAAAATTCTGAGGGATTTAATGGAATTAGTTTACTAAGCTATTTGTGAATCTTTTATAAATTTAAAGCCAATAAAAATCAAATGCATAGGAGCAAGTTAATCTCTATGATTTTAAGGATTTACGTGTGATTTACCTGTAACTGCCCCACCCCCCCATTGTAAAATGTATATATACTTTTTTAAATTTAATATATAATCGTAGAACACCGAATAGTTCTCATTAAAATTATATGTGATAAATATATATCTGAGCAATTTATAGGAGTGTTTTTGATAGGTATTTCTGTATGGTTTCATAGGCGACAATAATCGAATTTGCGATTGTCCCGATAAAGAAAATTTACCTAAAATATGTTTGACAGTTATATCCTTTTGTTACTTTTTTCACTCACTTTATATTAATTGAAAATCCTGCAACAATTCTCTATTGTTGCGAAATTCTCGCCTAAAGTTCGTTGGAATGAATAGAATTTGCTAAGACAAAAACAAAAATAACAATTTATTAGCACGCCAAATGAATCAAAATAACAACGGATGTCGATCAAACTTGTCAGCCTTTTGGCGAACTTTTTCAGAGCCATACGGAGAGGATTAACACAGCTCCTACTTTCACCAGATCTGAGAAAGGACTGATGTTTTATGATAACTCACGGTCCCTTTATAGAGGTTTCAGGTTTCTGGAAATTTCCACAAGCTTCTAGTAAAATCCAGAGAAGGGGGAGGGTCGGCAAGATATGTCGATAAGTCGCCAAATTTGGCGATATATTGCCAAATTTGGCTTCAAAAATGAGTCTCCTAAAACTTTGCCAAGGAGCCAATATATCGCCAATTTGGCGAGATACCATACAAATTACATGTTTACAGCATTCTTAACACTATTAATGCAAAAAAAGAAACATATTATATATATATATATATATATATATATATATATATATATGCATATATATATATACATATATAAATGCATATATATATTATATATACATGTATATATATGCATATATACATATATATATTATATATATACATATATATAATATATATGTGTATGTGTAAATATATATATATATATATATATATATATATATATATATATATATATATATATATATATATATATATATATATATATATATACATATATACATATACTCACACACACATATCCCTTTTGAAGAAGTTATATCCAAAGATTTATAATTATTTTGAAAGCTTTTCTAATTTTTAAAAACTTATAAAAAAATTGTAATATACTCAGCCTGACATTAGACTGAATAGGGAGAGGAATTCATATTGACATTATAAGTGTTAAAATTCACAAAGTGATGTTTTCGTAGGTTTCCTTATAAGTGAACGTGAATGTTGAAAAAAAAAACAATAGTAGTTTTTTTTCCTGAAATCTCTTTTTTTTTACAAAAGAAGGGGATTTCACACAATAGAAGTTATCAAAATAACTGTGTTTATTTAATGGAAAACTGTAACGGTTTGCTTGTTGAGAAAGGGGTGGAACCCTTAAAAAATATTTCATTTCACAGACAGCCGAGATATCTCTGACTCTATCAACAAATGAGAGAGGCAAGAATCGAAAAAGTAAACTCGGCAAATCAAATAGAACACATAAACACATCTTGCCTCCAAATTCAATTCGGAGAGAAGTACGAAAAGATGAAAGAGAAATGACAGTTCTCCCCTTTTTTTACTTTTTTTTTCCCACTTCACTTGAGAGTCTGTGATAGGAGAGCAGGCGGGTTTTCTTCCAGGAATCTTTTCCTCTCTTTTTTTTTTTATCCCGATGAGTTCAAGATCGTAAGTGAGACGAATAGCTTTGCTGGAAGACCCCGCTGCAATCACGCAGACATAAAACTTTCGAAAAAGACGCCGTTTTCGGGCCGGTGACATACTTGGGACGTGGCCAGCAGAAACTTTTTACCCAAATGAAAAATCTTTCCAGGAGAACCTCCCCTCTAAATTTTAATCCATTCCGGAGGAATTTTTTTTATCTGTGAGGGAATCGTATACATTAAATTTCTCTGCATAGGTGGCAACACTCGAATGAGACGGTCGCAGGGAAATACAAAAGCTAAGGATTTTCTTTTCTAATCCGTACGTCGGGACTCTGGGGGGATTTGCAGCTTAAATTGGGGGTCGTCCTCCGAGGAAAATAGACTTTAAAGAAATGTTCTGCCCTTTAAAAATAGCTTTCTTTCCTGTAGCATTCACTGAATATTGGTGCATTTTTACTTTGGAATGTAGCAGTATAGCATTTACAGTAGGCCATAGAAAGGTGTTGGAATAATGGTTTAACGTCGATAGCATTCAATTTTTAACTTCCATTGTCGAAAATTGTAACACGTTTAACACTAGATTGCTTAAGAAAGTCATTTTGAGTTATTTTCAATTTCAATTAGAAAAACAATTGTGTATATAATGACAGTTTCTTAGAATTTTGTGGCTTTTTGTACAGCATATAAATGCGTTTATTAATCATTGTACTTCTTCCCCCTCCTCTTTGATTTCCGGTATATATATGTGTTATACCTGTATTGCCCAAAAGCAGTCATTTTGACTACTTCGGAAATTTTAAACTACACCCAACAAATTTGACATCCAATTCTGTCTTGCATCAGATGTTAGTAGCAAGTACGTTTTGAATGGTTTTCCTTACTTGGGGGGGGGGTAAGACGGACAACGACCCTCGTCAATCCTTCTCAGTGAACACGTTGTTTTGAAACTGGGTCGAGCCATACGCAAACTGTGGAAGGAATATCCCGAGCGATAATTTTTTCACTAGCATGTCACTCGCGACGAAATTATTGGCCAAAAAAGAAACACTCGTTAAAACTATTACAGGATAAAAGAGAACTACCTGTGATGAGGCGATTTAAATCAATAATGTAATTGATTAATTAATTCGAGAAGTAAAATGCTGGGATCTTAATCTGACCTCATCACATCATTTGTAAAGGGGAGAGAACAATAAAAATTATTTCAACGTGTTTTTTCGTCTTGTGCGGTATTGTCGGGCGGGGTTCTGATCCCAGTCCCAGATTAGAATTCCGTCTCCGTACATGACACTCAATAAGAATGTACCTTTGTGGAGTTATTTATGAGTCCCTAAGGGTCTGTGCCCAATTGGAAGGGACAAGGGTTTTCCAAGTTGGCTGTCTCAAGGAGGGGTTAAGAAGACCAATAAAATTTTTACAACTATCCCGATTGGACAAAGAAAAGTCTAAAAAGAAAGGAGATGTTCGAGAGTCGAATCGAAGGGAGCAGAGCAGTCGAGTCGAGGAGGCAAGTCCGACTGTCATTGTTCAAGACTCGAGGTCAGAGTAAGCTAGGATCAAAGGAGTTGGGCCCAAGGAACATCTCGACATCTCTCAACGACCAAAAGTTTCCAGATCATCCGCTTTTCAGTACCACCCTGAGTTATATTAGAAGGCCCCATACCAGTGGTGATACGGAGTACACATTATCATCACGTGAATCGAAAGGTATCTACAAGCCTTGGCACACTTGGCTACAATGCCTTGGCACACCCGAAAGACCCACAAAGGTACATTATTATATATATTTGAAATTGAGATTGGATCCTCTCTCCTATATACATGGAGTTAGCTAATTTGATAGTAAGTTATTATTATCATATATTAATTGGTCTAGAACCTATTTTGATTATACTAAAAAGTAAATCGTATGAAACTTAATCTCAATCTTGTGTATTATTAATGCATATATTAATTGTAATAAATTGACTTATTTTTTACTTTAAAGCTGTTTTCAGCCGTTCTTAATTTAGCGTATTAGTTTATTTTTACTTTAAGTCTATAGTCTCTCAGAGCCTGTGGTTGAATTTAAACTTAAAATATCTACAGAACGCAACCCAAATAATATTTAGTCTTTGTGACTAAAAGAATTAAACAACCACTATATATTTGATTAGAGGTGAATATCTAATTTTAAACGAGAGCTACACGACACTACCCAAAGTAGCCAAACAAACGAAGAATAACATGCCTCGTTTTCCACTCTCTTATACAAATCGGTAAATTCTGTCCGTACAATATACAAAAGCAAACCAATTAAAAGAGTAGCTGTTCTAAGTTCCAGGCATAAATTTGTGAAAATTGATAGAAGGAACAAAAATATTACCGGACTATATTCAATTTTATAACAAACAAAATTTGGAGTAGATAGGACGGAAAAGATGGCCAGAAAATATACCGTAAAATATTTTAGACTTGGTCGCTATAAATGCTTGGATCCTTTACAAAGAAGTGACAGGAATACAAATACAACGAAAACAGTTCATGTTTCAGCCTTCCACCGATTACAGAGCTGCAAGACAGAACAAGTCATCAAAAAATGAAGATCCAGAAACATCCAATACAACCTATTCTAACAAACGAAAACCCGAACGATGGCCGAATGGTAGAGCGCTGCTCTTCGGAACCGGAGTTCGCGGGTTCGAGTCCCGCTGCTGGCATGGATGTTTGTGGCCGTTCGGAATCGGCTTTAAACTGTAGGTCCCGGTCTCATTAGCCCTAGTGTGCAAAATAGTAGACCGTAGCGCTCCAAACCAAACCAAACCAAACAAACGAAAAATTTGTCAAGTAAGACTTTGCCACAATAATAAAACAAGTAATATATGTGAAAAATGTGAAAAGTATGTTTGCCGAAAATGTACACATAAAAAGATTTCTACTTTCGTTTGCTTAAAAGGTACAAATTATTTTTTTTTCCAAGTGATGTAAGTTTTTTATTGTTAATACTCACCAACTTGTTGTATGACTGTAAATAATATAAGAAATATTCCAAATTAATTTTAAACAGATTTCTTTACACATTAGTTATTCTTTCACAATGCAATCATTTTGACTGCTTTGGGGCGAAAGTAAGTGTCCCGATGCTTTCCCCTTTAAAGTAAAACATAATTAGTCGTGTCAATTGTGCTTGTGTAACAGATTGAAAGACGACCGTATTTTTTGCTGGGATAGGAAAGCTATTTATACCAATTTATTTTAGAATCGAATTCATAGCTTAGGAAAAGATAAATTTGATTAGCTTTGAATGTTTCTAACCCTAACTTTTCAAGAATCCAATGTGGATACCTCTATCCATTCCAGGTTGAACCGCTTCATAAATTAGAGGACAGCTAAATTAGGCTATTATTATATAGGGGATAAGAATATTGATTTTACGGAAATCGTGGGAAAATGTACAGTTGAAGTCAATGGATCTGTCCTCATTTATCCTAGTGTACCAAAGTTGGACGATGGCCGAATGGTACGGTGTCACTCTTAGGTAATGAAGATGGCGGGTTGGAATCCCGCTGCTGCCGTGGATGTTCTTGGCCGTTTGGAATCTGATTTAAGCATTAAGCCCTCATTAGCCTCGAGAATAATACATTAGACCGTGTAACGTCGCTACACCCCATTGGCTTCACAAAGAGGTTTTGTTAAAGCCGAGGCTAAGGCGAATTTCTGTCTGGGGTTTTGACATTAAACTACAAAAGGTTCTACAAAGGCTTTTGAGATTTCTGAGGTAATTGGAAGGTCGGACGCAATGCCGAAATGTCAGAGTGTGATGCGCCAACGAAGGTACCAATCAGAGGATACCAGGACGGCGACGCGGGGAGGAAAAGCCAATGGGAAGAGGCAAATGGTGACGTCAGAAGACGCGAGTTTTTCGCCGGAGAGAGTCCCCAGGAGAGAAAGAACGGAGCTTCAACTTGTGGTTTTTTTTACAGCTTTTCTCCAGTTTTGTCTGAGACTCAAGGAGACCCAGTTGCATACCTGTACAACGGTATCTCGGTCGCCACCTGTCAGCAGATTGTTTTTTTAGGTTCGCTTCGAACCTGGAACTTTTAGTTCCGCACCAGCTCACCTGAGCCTTGTGTTTTCCATTCGGTATATAACTCCATTTTAATCAAGAATAAACGTTGTTATTGTTCTAAGCTGTACGTCGTGTCATAACTTCTTCGACACCTACAAGCTACACGAGGATCCCGTGATGTTACAACCCTAACGCTTCAATCCAATCTAAACCAAATTTTCTTCTACAGGTGTAAGACATACGTATTTCCATTCCATCTCCGTCCGTACAGGCATTAAACGAATAGCTCCTCTATTTGAGGTGAAGAGAAAGAAACAGTTGATAAAAGCCATTTTCTCTCCGGATCGCATCGCCGGGCCATTTATTAGAGGGCGGAATTTGTAGAAAATGTCGGATTTTCGTTACAAATTATATTTGTTTTGACAATATCTCAAAAGCGCGTGATAGAATACGACTGGGGAAAAATCTATTTTCGCCAGCTTTGAGTTTGTACTGGAAGAAAAGTGAATCCTTCGTAAATGTTTTTTTTTTCGGTATCTAGTCTTGTGTAATAAAATCTGATAGGGTGTAAATCTGATCAATATGTAGTTGCCGAAATATATAAAATGATGTGAAGTCCTATTGTTTTGCTGGGTCTGTAAAATGATTTTACAAACACTTATGTATTGTACTTTATAAATCAACGTTTTCTACAATCGTATTTTCTCATGTAGTAACGATTTCTGTTCTGTAGATGGTATTTAGTTATTAGAAGAAGACAGAAAAGCAAAATTTATAAAAAAAGTTATAGTTATTCTAAATCTTAAAACTGGAATTGCGAGTTCGAGGTTCGAACCTATCAAAGATTTGCCATGTTGATGTTGCCATCCGCTCATTTTTTGCCTATTTAGTTATAGAAGCCACGACACAGGTCCGAGGTTCGATCCCCGGACTGGGCAAGGTTGACTCGACCTTTCATCCCTTCAGTGGGTAGATGAACTGAGGACCAAGCGTACTTGAGAACTAAACACTGGGGGTACGTAGTAAGATTGACCACCTAACCGGAACGTATGCTTCGCATCCCAGGGTTCTTGGTCACGTAAACGGAGATGGGCACGGTAACATCGCTCTCTTGAATGTGCATCACACAAGTACAATGGACTCCGCTTAATGTGATCCGTTTGGGTCACCGTGATTTTGATAACAATAAACGATTGACAACAATAAACGATATGCAAAATTGGATCCATTTACAACACCTTTAATCCACACTTACTACATTTCAAAATAAAAGGAAAAAACACGCCTTATATTTATACACTGAATATTAAACCTTAAGACATAAGAATTGGATGCAATTGGCTTCAATTTGATACAAAAAATGAGTTTTTAATCTACAAATATCAAACTTTGTTTTACGTGAAAGTAGATCTTATATTTTGTTTTGGTGTACATAATTTATGTCTTTTAAATAGGTATGGCTTCATATAACCAAACTAAATAAATTTTATAAAGTAAAATCATTATTTATGTACAAAACATCTTATTCCAAACATAAAATGTTTTATGCAAATATAGTAAATAAGTTTTATTCTACAAATATAAAACTTTAAAGGCATATGTAAATTTAGAACGCTTTTATTTCATAATAAATAAAAAATACGTTGTTTATAAAAGATTATTATTAACCCTCTCGCTGCGTATTTATTTTATCAAAATAGGTTCAAAAATTGCGTAGTTTTTTTTATTACATATTTTAAATCTATATACATTTTAGAGTTAAAATATACAAAAAAAAATTGTAAAAGTGTTTTTTTTAATATAGAATTAGGTCCTAAAAAAAGGTGTTCAGAATAATGAAATTGAAGAATAATGATATAAAAGCTAAATTTTGAATATTAATCTTGGTTAAATTATCATTTATTTTATAAAATAAAAAATGCAAAAGACTTACAAAACATTTATTAGAAATGAAGTCTTGTATGATAAATTTTGAAACAAGGCTCGAGGCAAAGTCCTACCTCGCAATCATTGCACCAAATTCGCGTTTCTTTTTTGAAGTTTTTGTTCCAACTTCAGTTTTTTTAACAACAGACAGCACACTATCTACGAGGCTCTTTCTTGATGGAATTTGGGTGTATATGGCTCGCAAAGTGTCGAGCAGTTAGTCTCATGGGTCTCTTACTCACATGTAGTGTTGATTTCTTTTACTATTATTTGCAACATAACATAGTCAAAATAAAGTTCAAAAGAATCCAAAACAGTTACATTATTTGCCATAGTGAAATTTATTCAGGGATTTCCAAGGAAAGGAAATGGAGCAGGAACGGGTGGAATATTTTCATATCAGTTTTGCACCACTGTCGAACATTTTGGATAGAAAATGAATTTTCAGATTCATCGCTATCCGCAGAGGAATTCTCATCAGTTTCACTATAACTATCTTCAATATACTTGAAATAAGAGTCAGAAATGCTATCAGTATCGTCAGGAGTATAGGTTATATCGCTCGCGAAACGCTTCCTGCCAGACATCTTTCAACTATCAAAAGCGCGCTCAAAATGCTACAGAAATTTCTTCTATATTTCGCAGAAGTGTGGACAATTAAAGCCATCTGATAGTTTAAAGCTAAATAAACGATTAAAAATCACAGTAAATCCAAAATGAAAGAATAAACAGTGAAAAATCGGGTTGCACAGTTAAATAGACGGCTAAACTGCATGCCCGCGGAAATAACGGGTTGCGCAAATTTTGTTACAACTATGTTGCCCGAGGAATCGCGTAATGCGCAGCGAGAGGGTTAAAGTACTGTACATTTAAGACGAGGAATGTTCTAGTTTCATTTGATATAAGGCAATAAATGGGATATATTTGACATAAACATATTACTCTTTTTTTTACCGGAAAGTAGATTTTAAAACTTTTATAAAAGAACTAATTTAAAATCTTTAAACCGATATTTTTGCCAAAGTTATTTCATCTTCATTTTTATTCTGGCGTGCATTTTAAACTAATCATTTTCCTATAAAATTGGAAAAGAATAAAGCGCGGGGAATTTTCACTAACATGTGTTTATAATTAATATCTGTGTTACCATTAAATTGCAAATATTTTCCTTCTTTTAACCCGCATATGCAATCTGATAGAAAATAAAATTTTTACGGGATTTTCATATTTTATATAATAATGGCCTGAGTTATCTGTCTTCAAATTTCTGAAGTGATTGGATCTGGAACGGATAGAGGCATCCCTATTGCATTTTGAATGAGTTAGGGTTAGCGAAATTCAAAGTGAGTCGAGTTTATCTTTTCCTAAATTATCGATCCCATTCTAAAATAAATGGTTATAAATAGGCTTCCTATCACTGCGAAAAATACTGTCGTTTTTAAAACGTTCGAAATCCACCTGTTCTCCCTTTTTCGGGCTTTTAGTGCCATCATTTCCAGCCCTATTTTCCCCGGTTATGATCAGGCGTATAAATTTATCCCATAATAAATAGGTAAAAATAACATTTTGTTTCTAGCATGATGACGTCATTCCATCTCGTTTAATCATTTATTTTAAATTATTTAAATATCGTCTGCATTATTTTTATACGTTTTATCACCGAACTTAGATATGACGTCAACAATTTTCTTTTCTAATTAGCTTCAATAACAGATTAAGTACATATGTGATCATTTTAAATTGAATCATCGATTATTTTCTGTTGAAATGAAAATTTTTATCGATGGTATTAACCACAAATTCTTTCCATAAAAGTCTAGGAGTCTATTTTGCAGACTGATAAATATCTAGCTTTTAAGTTATATATCTTTAAAAATTAAGAAGTTTGTTCGTTTGTGTGTTTGTTTTTTATTACACGGTTTGCAATCAATTCGCTAAATTTTGGACAACCAAAACACACACAAAAAAAACATTTTTTTATCTGCCTCATAGGGTACTTTACAGTTCTGGAAAATTAAAAATTTTACTGATCCCGTCATATGACGGGCTATATGCTAGTAGACAGAGTAAACTAATCCAGGACTGGTCAAAATGTAAATTTCGAAATTAAAGTTTTCTTGAAGGCACATGCAGAAGTAATCATAAACTGGTGAAGATCAATCAGGTATGCTTCGATTAATTATTTTCGTTGAAATCTAAGAACGGATATTTATCGTGATTACAATACATACCATACTTTGCACAATGAAGTAAAAATTAGTTATATTACTAAGATTAAAATTAAACGACATGCATTAGGTCGTGGTAAAATACCGAGCTACAGCGCTTCGAAAGACATAAATATTGAATTCTTGACAAGTTACGGTTTTCAAAATTCGAAGCCAGTCAAGTTTATCTTCTTCTAAACGATCGATCCGATTCTAAGATAAATTCGCAACAAAAAGGCTTCATATCACTGCGAAAAATATTGTCGTCTTTAAGACGTCTGAAATCCACCCCTTCCCCCTTTTCGTTGAAGAATTACGGTAAACCAATAAACAATTTTTCAATTTATAATTTTGAGATTTACCGCAATTTTTCATTTTTTTTTTCATACGTAATTGATAGTATAAAATAAATTAATGCCTGTTTAAAATAAGAATTTTATTTTGTACACACGTTGCTTGAATTGCATGCTAAATTATATTTAATATTATACGTTAATGAGGTGGAAATTTATTTTGAACAAATATTAGCCTTCCTGAAAGTACTGAACGTTGAACTAGTAGTTATGGCGCTGCTCTTTAGTACCGGAGGTCGTGGGTTCGAATCCCACTGTGGCATAGATATTCGTAGCAGTTTGGAATAGGTTTTAAGCAGTAGGTCTCATTAGCTCTTGTGTTGCAAAATGGTACACCGGAGTGCTCTAGACTTTCCAATATGCACGATCAGAGAATTAAATGAGTACGCATGCGTCGTACTTTTTTAAGACGGCTGTTTGTTTATTGCTTTTGGCACGAAAAAATGAATACAGTTAGTAAATTGGTTGAGAAATAACATTTAACCGTATTTTTGGAAGGTATTAGTTAGGTCACATTAAAAAAAAGTAAATTATTTTAAATACTTGTAATAGTCAAGAAGAAAGAGAATGACGCATTTCATTATAAAAAAAAATTACAATTTTATTATTTAATAACTATAGCTTATACCGAAAGATGCCCAAACGCTCTCCTCTTCAGTACGGGTTCGAAACCCGCTGGTGACATGGCTGTTCGTAGCTATTCTGAATCGGCATTAACCCCTTAATGTACAATTTTTTTAAAAAGCCCCGCCAAAAGAAATCAATCTTTTTAATGTAAAAAACACAATCTAGAACGTTGTCTTGTCAAAAAAATTACAAAAATTCAAAAATAACCAAAATTTGAATATATTTATACAATTGGTATGAATTCTAATTTTTAGAATATTATTATTATTGTCGAAAGAGTCTATTGTTGAATTGGTAGGCAATCTACCAATCGACAGTATGACGTGTCACCCCTTGATGCGTAGGTATCCAATAGGAAACCCTGATGATTCATATCTCAAGAATAAAGTACATAAAGTGACGCTTCTAATCGAGGATGTCTTTACAGCCAGAGCTTAGTCATAAAATGGTTAACAATTAGATTTTATTTTACATTATATTTTAGTAAATTATATCTTGAAACATGAGCGAATCTGAATCTGAATATGCTGTTGGAAAGCGGCTTACAAAGAAGAGATAAGTCGTAAGTGATTAACAGAAAATAAAAAAATGATATTTTAGACTTGAATAAGTAAGTGTTACAAGCTTACAATCACATGTAAATGATAAATATCAATAAAACGGTTTTTTTTTTTGCTTTCAAATTGTTATTTTCAATTCTCGATGGCATTCGAGTGTGAAAAATTATAGCAACAAAGTACAACGCCACTCGAATTACCTCGAGTGTTCACAGTATAGCCAGTTTAGCCCGCTCGAGTTAACTCGAGCTTGCACATTAAGGGGTTAGTCAGTAGGTCCTGGTCTCATTTGCCCTGGTGTAGCTGTACAGTACCAAACCAATCTTCTAAGATGACTGTACTTGTCTCTACTTGCCTTTAATGAAGAGGTAACTGCATTGAATTTTAAAATATAGTTATTAAATAATAAATTTTAAATTTTGTATATTACATTATTACTTTTCTATCAGACTTTAGGCAGATAATCATTTAAAAATAATTTACTTTCATTTAAAATTCTCATATTTTACCTTTTGCAAAAACTAGGTAATTTTTTTTATATATTAACAAATTTATTATTAATTTACAAGTTTCAAAAATGACTGGTATATTTGAAAAATCAATAAAAACTAAACGGACATTGATAGAAATACACAGTTTATTGCAATATGCTTGGGACAATAGTAACTTTTCAGCAGACAAACTTTAAAATTAATTACAATATTCCACAAAAGATGGCGCTGCAATCTGGAAAAATCTAAATTACGATATTTGGCTGTGGGGACTCTTAAAAGACCAGATGTGCCGCCACTATCCAAAAACAATTGAATTACTGGAATCTGTTCTGCATGTGAAGCCATCCTGCCTGAAACGTTTATGCGGGTTTCTGATAATTTCGTTCTGAGAATATGCTATATTATTGCAGCGCATGGTGGATATCTGGAACATATCGCAGGTTAGATTTTTCCAGACTGCAGCGTCATCTGTCGTGAAACACTGTAACTCATTTTGAAAGTTTTTCTGCCTAAAAATTTAATATTGTCCCAAGCCTATTGCAACAAACTGTGTATTTCTATTACTGTCCTTTTAGTTTTATAGATTTTTCAAATATACCGGTTATTTTTGAAACACCCTGTACATTGAAAAAGGAATGTTATTAAATGTCGTTTTTCGAACAAAAAAAATCTTTTCTTAAAAAGTAAGAGAAGTGCATACATGTAAAACTGCTGAGCATGTGTGCTGGAAGGCTCAGCGAGATAAAATGTCGATATATAATTAAATCATTTATTTATATATCCAGAGAATGTGATTTTTATAAAATACCTTAAATATATTCCTCTCTATAAAAGAGATACATTGCTCGAATTAAAGAATATTGAGAGAGGTATTACACTTATCAAAACAAGAACAACGAATCAAAAACTGTTTCATCCATAATGCATTTTCCCTCCGTATTAAATATCTAAATTTAACGAAACCGGAGAAATAAATCTGTGCAAGCCAAGAAAACAGTTTCTTTTCGGTTTAGAAAAACATTTCTCGATCCATCTTTTATTTATGAAGAGAAAACGCGAATAAATGGAAACTGAGAAATTTAAAATATATTCGGATACATTTATTAGGAGCTATCATTTTTATTTATTAAATTTAATTTTGAAATATTTCTGGTACGAAATCCTGACTGGGATAGCGAACAAATAAAGTATTTTGGGAATAAATTGCGCGTGTATTAGATTAAATGCTGTATTATACATAAAATAATAAAATGAAGGATTTTAAATTCGGAATATTAAAAAAAAGCAGAATTTTAGGCAGATATAAAATAAAAGTGCTGTTTTTGTGGTGCAATCTTTATTCTATGATGTTTTTAAAACAGTTGGTTATTCATAAAAGGGACTTTGTTTAGTTTAAAAAAAATGTTTAAAAAAAGGAAATCAAATTTGTTTTTCATTAAAAATAGTTTATTTATTTCAACTAAAAAAAACAATTATAAATGTGTCTCTAAACACTAAATGCTTAAACGACCGGAATCAAATGTTTCGTCTATAAGTAATTTACGTATAGTGTGACGTTCTGAAGTATGGGTAGGCGAGGCCGTCAGTGATATAGGATGGACAACCGTTTACTCTGGATTAAATACTTTATTCGAGTGAATAATTATGTACAGCTATGTACAGGTTTCAGCAGATTCTAAATCTTCTCAGATCTCGTGAACACAATTTCAATGCTTGGATACAGTGAATCTAGTAATTCTCGAACATTGGAACAGTTCTTTAATTAGTACAGGTGCGAAACGTTATCACTATAATCTCCGGGCTGACGATTAGTACAGTCGGCTTCCACACTGAGACTCAAACGCTCAGAGTGAGTATCACGCTGGAGTTCGTTGAGGAAACTCGGGATGCAAGACGATCCAAATTAAGAGTAAGGGTCCCTCTCAGCGACTTACTTCTAAGAACGAAGTAGAAGAATATGAAAGATAACGGGAATGAGATTCTAAAGTCGAAAGTCGACTTCTTAGCAAAGCAGAGACGCTGGCGGTCTCTAAGTAAAGCAATCTCCGGAAATCGGAAAGACAAGTAGACTCCTCTCGAGCTCCACAAATGAACTGCTCCAAACAACTCTCAAAGAAAAAGCCCCCTTCTTGGATCAACCAATCACCTTTTATAGGGGTCTCCTAGCGTCATTCTTCCGGAACCTTCCAGAACCAGGGTGACGCAATCTTGCGGTCAACCGTCCGCCTGGATCAGCTGATCAGTTTCCAGATGTGGCCAAAAGGTCGTCTTTAAGTCAACCGACCAAACCAACTTAAATTCATTTGTGGCACCGCTAACTGGGCCCATATGTGCACTACAGAGTCGCACGATTAATAATTATTATTCGAGTTTTTTGACGGCAATAGATATCATAAAGGCGTAGACACACTGGCTACGGTGTAGTAACAGTTCTTAATGTACCGCCGCCTAAGCGACTGCCTCGACATTGTGCCACATACGGCTTTGTCCGGGCCAAGTGTGTCAATTAACCGTTAACCATAAAGGTCCACAGCGAAAGGTCACCTTACGTTCTTCTTTCGTTTGGGTCATGTAACGGATCATTAAAATAGAAGCAAACGTATATATGCAAACATAATTTACTTACTATATCAGCAAAGCATTTTTTAAAATATTTAATAATTAACTTATATATTTTCCGAGGCCAAACTTTAAATTTATGTTTTATTATAGGTTTTTAAAAATTATATATTTAAACGACAGGAATAATATTTTTCATATAAGCAATTGATTTATATAATCAAAATGTTTTCGCATAAAGCAATTTTCGTATGTAAGCAAGATATATTCGTATAGATGCAAACAGAATTTATTTACTTATATAAGCAAAATATTTTCTTAAATATTTAATAGTTAACTTCTATATATTTTACAAACTAAGAAGCCAAAATATAAATTTTTTAATATAGATTTTTTAAAACAGTATACAGTTAAAACAGGAATAATATATTCTTATATAAGCAAACTTAACTTATTTACGTATATAAGCAAAACATCTTCTTAAATATTTAATAATTAACTTGTATATACTTTACAAGCTAAAAAGCTAAAATTTAAATTTATGTTTAAAGATAGATTTTTTAAAAGCAGTATACTTAAAGGACAATATTTTTTAATATAAGCAAACTTAACTTATTTACGTATATAAGCAAAATATTTTCTTATATAAGCAATTTATGTATAAAAACAAAATATTTTCTTAAATATTCAATAATTAACGTGTATATATTTTGCATACCAAGTGGCCGGACCTTTTTTTTTTGTTTTATGCAGTTTTAACTACATGATAGTAGGAGAAAATGAATACCTTTAAATAATTCCGAAAGAATCCAAAGATATAATTCCAAAGAATTAATTTTTACCAAATTTTGTTTCCTAAAATAACTTCCTTCCTTAAACTGAAAACGATAATTCAAAATCGAGAGTGCAATGCCACTAAAATATAACAACTAATAACTTTTAAAGAACTATAACAGAATTTATACAATTTATACTATTCAGGGCTCATAACGTTTACAAACATTTTTTGTCACTAAAAGTCACAGCATTTATCACTGAGAATTTGAAAGTTTCTACTTTAAATGATGAAAACTTTCTTGAGTAATTTGACCTCCGAAAGTGCTCCATTTTTAACTCGATATATTGCGAGAAAATGATGGGCATGGGACGTGTGACGCCAGTGTTTATTATTTTCCTGGGAATGACTAATTATTCTAGATTGTTCGAACCATTTTTGGTTACGCGGCTTGCTACCTTTACATTGGTTCACTTTAACACCGTGCATATACATGTATAATAATGTAATTACCTATTTCTAAGAAACTATCTTCATTGTCAACACTTTTCAGTATACGAGAGGGATCATTTAACACTAAATTTAAGGATGTTGATCCTATACCTATTTTTGCTGAATTGAGCCAATTTGATTTTTTCCATTTTGAAAATGGAAGTTTTTTGCAAAGCAAATAGTTCTAAATGAATTTAAATAAAATGTTTATTATAAAAAAAAATCACGGAAAACATTTTTTAATATAAAATCAGTTTTTGAAACCCATTTTCCGCCAACATTTCTGTTCCATTGAGCACGATGGTTTCTACATCTGTTTCTTTGGCATGATGGTCGAACTGGACAATTCTTCCGTGCGTCAGTAGAACGAATTTATGTCGTCGGAATGGAAGTGTTTTCGACTTCTTCTCTCTATTTACTTCTTAGATCTTCAGCCAATTGGAAAATATCCCAGGCCTGATAGGACCCATCAATTTCATGTTATGCGATTCACTGTTAAACCATTCTATGAGTCCAATGGGCTCATGACCGTAAAAATGGGTATACCTCATTGGATAATGCGAAAGGAAGGGGTCTGTGGGGAAGAGGAATGAAATTTTACTTTTATTTTATTACTTAACTCAAAACCAAGG
>CM063509.1:2971256-2973756 GCA_032207245.1 Pardosa pseudoannulata
GTTGTCAGAGCATCGAACCTATATTTTTTTCATACTGTGTGGACTTCTAATTTTAATTAATAAAAAATTATATCGATTAGTTCTTTAGTTTTGTTTTTATTCTAATTTAAAAATGGAAAAACAGGACGTGCACTTCCGACACATATTATTGTATTACTTCCGAAAAGGCAAGAATGCATCGCAAGTACAAAAGAAGTTATATGTCGTATGTGGAGATGAAGCCTTAAAAGAAAGGCAGTGTCAAAATTGGTTGGAAATATTTCGTTCTGGTGATTTTTCACTGAAAAATGCACAACGATCTGGCCGCCCAGTCGAAGTGGATGAAACCCATATCAAGGTCATTTTCGATTCAGATCGTCACAGCACAGCACGAGACATTGCAGAGAAGCTCAATGCATCGCATACATGCATTGAAAAAAATTAAAAACCCTTGGTTATGTCAAGAAACTTGATTTATGGATCCCTCACCAGCTAAAGGAAACGCAACGGATTAGCATATGTGATTCGCTTCTGAAACGCAATGAAAATGATCCATTTCTGATAAACCTAGTTACTGGCGACGAAAAGTGGATAGTTTATAAAAATGGTACTCGCAAGAGATCGTGGGTGAAGCAAATCGACAAACTGAACGATGCAACTGAAGAAAAGCGGCCGGTATTGTCGAATCGGAAGGGTGTTGTTTTCCATCATGATAACGCAAGGCCCCACACATCTTTGGTCACTCGGCAAAAATTATTGCAACTGGGTTGGGATGTTTCGTCCCACCCACCCTATAGCCCTGATCTTGCACCATCTGATTACTTTTCGTTTCGTTCCATGCAAAACTCTTTAAATGGTAAAATATTTAATAACGCGGATGGTATCAGATCACACCTAATTCAGTTTTTATTAGCAAATAATAGACATTTTACGAACGGGAAATTTTTACACTGCCAGAACGATGGAAAGAGGTCGTCGACAAGAACGGGCAATATCTAATTGAATAAAGTTATATTTTTTAACAAAATTCTGAATTTTCCTTCTTATTTGAAATCGACAATGACTTAGTTGCCATCCAAATAGGTATAGGATCAACATCCATAAATATAGTGTTAAAAAACAGGTTAAGTAAATGTACTTGTAGTATTTTCATTCGAATATAATTGTGTAGTAATTGTAATCGAATATATTTGTATTTTTTACATGCACAGCTGTAAACATAACTTCTTTGTGTTGCGCACATGAGAGAAAAAAATCAACTTTCATAGAAAACATTTTATTTCCTGTAAAAAAAAATGTTATAAATGCTTAAAATAATTAGAAATATTATTTCTGATAACATTTCTCAGCTTCTAAATTCAACTTGAACAAAAATATGCAATAAAAAATGTGACATTTTTTTGGACCGAATTCGTGAAAAAAAAAACTGTTTAAGGGTTAATACTTTGTGTAAAACTTAACGTTACCACTCTCAGTTTTAATTAAAGGAATTATACGCAATGATTTTGGATATCGAGGTAAACATTCACTTCCACACTTAAACGCATTAAAATTCTCAATTAGACACGAACATAAATATGCATTTCTCCATTCCCAAAATTTGCTTTGAACTCGACGCCATTTAAAAAGCGGAATTTAACAACAAAAAAAAAATCTGAGTACTTTAGAATTAAAACGATCTTGTTTTATCATCCATTATAAACAACTTAAAAGAATATTTTTTGCGGATTTTTTTTTTCCGTAAATTCCCCGTTTTCTCCCCCCTTCCCCGACACTCCCGTTATTATTAATAGGCAGAACGAGATGCTCGCGCCAGAACAAATAGAATTCGGGACGTCGTCGCTTGCGAGTCCTCTCTCTTCCCTTCACTTCACTTTTCTCGGTAAATATTTAAGGTCTTGCGATGAAAAGAAAAAAAAAAGAGGGAGAGTCGCATTATGTTGATTTAGCATCCCAAATCAAACAGCTTTACGTAGACAAAATAAATACACTCTCATCAGTAAATATCTCATCACATTAGGGTTTTTCTGTAACGCTACCGTGTCAACGCGTAAATATGTAATAAATTCTCACTGAAACATTCGCAAACGGCAATTCACAAAAGCATATATATCAATGCATACATACATATATACATTTTTTATTCCTTTTCTCGGATGTTTGTTCTTGCAGCAAAGCTACACGTTTCGTTGTCGCAGCTGAAGCAACGCGAGTGAGCTGACAGCGCAGTCAATTTTCGCTGGAACTCCGAGGCCCAAGTGGTACTTACCTTTTGTTAATATCGAGTACGCGACGCCAGTTCCATTTCTGCGAAGGATAATACTCTCGAGACGTTCGTTTTTCCCTCTGCAAACAATTCTTTTTCTTCCCTAATATTCCTTAGATACGAATATTAGCCTGAATTCAATAAAGATAACATTTTGTTACCAAGAAACTCCAAATATACGCAACATTAGGGACAGCCAGTTGTGTATCTCTAGATGTGTATGCATGTAAATATGCTTATGTATGTATGTATGTA
>CM063509.1:2978756-2993756 GCA_032207245.1 Pardosa pseudoannulata
GTATATTTCGCATTATTTTTGTCCAATAGTTTGCCGCAAAGTACCTCAAATGATTTCTCAAAGTGTATCGCATTTTTTTTTCGTTCTGTGGTATTAAAGATATTGCTTTTGTGTGCGCGGGGGAAAAATCGTTCATTAGTATGGATTTACTATTAGTAGTGGGACCGTTAGAAAATGAAACGGGGCACGCGGGAGAAAAATTCAGTGTCATTATGGGTCTTCCATGCAAATTTTATATTGCTGGATGCTTTTTAGTTGAACTACGGCAGAATGGACCCAGCCCTGTTCTTCCATGCTGAAGTACATAGGTTCGAAACTCGAATGACCGGCATGGACCCAGATAGCATGTATACTTGCAGCAAGTTTGATTTTTTCTGGATAATATCTTATCATAGCAAATTTGACGCGACAAACTTGCAGCAAAACGCCTGCAAGTGAGAAGGAACATAAAGCGATCACTCCTTTGCAACGCTATTTTGCTGCAAAAGTGTATCTTGTCATGACAAACTTAGAGCAAGCGAAAATTCACATCATTGCATGAGATTTAAGATAACGAGCGCCTGTGCAAACGTTTCCCGGCCAAAGACAAGAATGACAACATGGCAGACGCGCCATTCCGCAAGGTGCTATGGATCTCTTAAGAGGCATTTATTATTTTAATTATTCAAGTATGGTTATTTTTTAAAGTAGCCTTTCTCTATAATTTGCAACTATCTAATACTTCTAATAAATTAGATAGATGTGTTAATTCTATTAATTCACTAAGACATGTTGCCGTTTTCATGCACGTGTATTGGGCTGTGTTAAACTTGAAAGTTTGATATGACAAGTTTGCTGCAAACTTGCACGACAAGTGTACTGTAACTTGCATGACAAGTTTGCTGCAAGTTGGAGGTATGGTGACTTCGAAGTTTGCGTAGACTTGCTGCAATCTTGTTTCAAACATGCAGATTTGTCATACTGAACTTGCTGCAAGTTTACAAGCTTGCAAAGCAAGACTACTGAACGTTTGCTACAAATTAAATTTGCTATCTGGGGATGTACTTAGCTGTTCATAATTAGCTTTATCCTTGTATTTCCGAATTACAATACAAAGAATCCATTCATATGGATGTGACCACCGCCAACTTGTGACGTTATCATTATACACTCATGTCCATAAATTAAGGATAATGAAGTTCAGGCAATGAAAGAGACAAAAGCAAAACAAATTTGACTTATTTGTAAAGTCTATTTATTAAACAAAAGGTAAAGAGCAAAAAAGATGCTATATGTTTGACATAATTAATAAAAATTGCGATTTTTACTCCCTGGAGCAAATTTCAAAAAAGAACCTATTTACAGAAAACAGTATAACATGGTTAGTATGATGGTTAATACGGAGTATGTCTCCCGGACGATGCAATACAAGCGTTACAACGCCTACGCATGCTGAGTATCAGATTATCAATCTGATCTTGGGGAAAATTACACCACTCATCAAGCAATGCCCTCCGAAGTTCCGATAGACAGTTGGGAAGGGGTTGACGGGCTGCAATTCGTCGGCCAAGCATGTCCCACACATGCTCTATTGGATTCAAGTCCGGTGAGTATGCTGGCCAATCCATACGGGTGATATCCTCCGATTGAAGGCATTCGTCTACAATGTTTGCACGGTGAGGTCGGGCTTTGTCATCCATATACAGAAATTCAGGACCCATGGCGCCCCGAAACAAACGTACATGTTGTTCCAGAATGACATCCCGATAGATGTGGCCTGTCATCGTTACACTCTGAACATGCAGGTCAGTTCTGGAACCAAGAATAATTCCTCCCCAAACGAGCCATCCTGTACCACCGTAACGGTGTCGTTCAATGGTGTTCTCTTGGTGGTAACGGGTACCTGGCGCTCTCCATATGAAAGTCCGGCGAGAATCAGAATGTAACTGAACCTGGACTCGTCGGAAAACATCACACAAGACTACTGTTGCGGTGTCCACAATGCATGCTCTCTAGCCCAGCATAATCGTAGGCGACATTGAGTTGCAGTAAGGGGAACACATCTGACAGGCCTACGAGCATATAGACCAATGTTCCCTAAGCGTCTGTACACGGTCTGCCTTGAAACTGTCGTACCGGAAGCTGAAGAGAGCTGACGAGACAGGTCTGATGCTGTGCTCCGTCTGTTTCTTTTGGCAGTAACTGCCAAATACCGGACATCATTCGGCGTAGTAACTCGGGGGAGATCTGTGCTGTAACATCTACTCACATTACCATCATGTTTGAATCATTGCCAAAGCCTGGAGATGACACTCTGGGCGATTCCAAGTTCCTCGGATACTTCCAGCTGGGTACGTCCACATTCCAGTCGTCCGATAATTCTATCACGTAAAAAAATCATCCAAATGCTTCCTCTGTGCCATAGCTAAGCGTTTATTGCACTGAAAGGCTTTTAAAGCGATTGTGAACAATTTTACTTCTTTACTACCATTCCTTATATACCCCTTTCATACACTCTCGTCATTGTGACGTACTATCCGCGCCATCTGGTGTTTTCCTGCAATTTGCATATTCTTCTTCAAGATGTGTGGGATAATTCTACGGGTGAAATTTTTATTTTAGAGCTCAATTTCTGTGTGATTCTGAATTATCCTTAATTTATGGACATGAGTGTACAATCAATCACAGATGTCGTCAGTAAATTTAGAAGATATATAAAATAGCCTCCACACTCTGGCCGATGGTTCATGACCTCCTGATGGTGACATTGGACGAAGGTTTAAGGTTGTACTCACACTCTGGACCACTCGATGGTTGCGTCTATAGTCTTCTGCACACTTTGGTGGTTCATGCTGTCTGTGTTTGATCTTTAAGGCCCATCCACACTATGGTCTACTGCAAGCCATTACCACCGTCTGGAGAGGGTATGGCTTATCGTGGTCGATGGTGTCAGACGATAAAATAGCCTTGGCGGGAGTTGGCTTCGGAGACGGTTTTTCTCCAAAGGCAGCCAGATGCGCAACTAAAGTGCGTAGTACACCCTACGGACGAATCTAAGCGCTCGGCTCATTGAGTGGTCCAACGTGTGGATGCATCCCGTGAGCCATCAAGGTCACCACCAGGAAGTGGTGCAAAATCTGGCCATAGCGTGGAGGCTACATTAAGAAAAATCGCTTCCAAAACCTATCCTCCGTCAAGGCTATTTTATCGTCTGCCATCATCGACCACGATAAGCCATACCTCTTCCAGCCGGTGGTCATGGCTTGCAGTGGTCCACAGTGTGCAGGCGCTTTGAAAGCAAACAACCTGACACAGTTGCCGGAATGGTCCAAGTATTATGATGCGGGAAATTTGTTCGGGGTATTGACTCATCCTTGTAGAAGGAGCGATGGATTAACACAAGCATGCTTGTATCCTTCCAGACATGTCCCCCCCCCCATATACGAATTGTTTTACTTCTAGATGAATACATCGAAAATTGAACATCGATTTAAATACAGAAACATTATTTATGTCAACTGCTATTAGGTGATTTTTTAATGGAATGAATTGTGGGTAGTCCAGTGTACCTGAATATGTTACAAATAGTTTCATTGCCACAATTACAAAAGCATGTGGATAACGACTTTGATTTTTTTTATCAAAATGGATGTCTAGCCATTTTTCTAATGTTTGTTCGTGAGTATCTTCACTTGCCATTTAGGCGAACGACGACCGAATAGGTAGGTTGCTGCTGTTCGGTACCGGTGGTGTTTTGTCGAAATTCGCTGAGATGCAACTCAGAAATTACGACTACATGACAAATTTCCGGAAATCAGCCATGAATCGGCGAAACTATGGGTGCTATTTTATTGTTGTACAGATACGTCACAGGCGACTTCCGAGTCAGAATATTGTAAGAATTCGCCAAGAGTGAAATTGGGTACCATAAATTCTCCTCTTTGTCGCGACGCAATGACGACTTCTGACGTCATTCTGTCTCGGATATTGCCTGTGGAATATCTCGACTGCAATACTATAATTTTGCACTTATAGTCCGCACCATTGTATAGTCCACGGGGGCGATTTTTTATTTAAAAAATTTCGGAAATCATCAGATAATCCGTGGACCATACGTGCAAAAAATATGTATTTTAGTGTGACAATATTAAATCATTTTAAGAATAAAAACCTAAGTACAGTAAAAGTCTAGATTAGACTCCATTATTTCATTTGAAATCATTTCTTCTGCCATAGCCTCGAAGACGAATTTTAAAGGAAGAAACAGAGCGGCCTACAGTTCTCTGTTCGAGAACCCAGCTACGTAAACCGTCTTCTAATGCAGGCCATTGTATTTTTCCACGACGATTGGATCCCTCTCTTCTCATATTTTTAATGTTTCCTTTAGCTTGCACCCATTTCTTACTGCTTTCTCGTCGACCTTCTGAATGACTTTCAGCTTGAAGCCAGTAGTCAAACTGCGACGATGTCTTAAAGACATAATGACCCTGATAGCATGCATACTTGCAGCAAGTTTGATTTTTTCTGGATAAATATCTTGTCTTAGCAAATTTGAAGCGACAAACTTGCAGCAAAACTCCTGCAAGTAAGACGGGTCATAAAGCGACCACTCATTTGAAACACTATTTTGCTGTAAAACTGTGGCAACCTTGTCATGGCAAACTTGGAGCAAGCGAATCATTGCACGAGAGTTAAGATAACGAGCGCATGCGCAATGGATGTGGATGCGCTGTGGATCTTTTAAAAGGCATTTATTATTTTATAAATTATTCAAGTGTGGTTAATTTTTAAAGTAGCATTTCTCTATAATTTCCAACTATCTAAAATTTCTAATAAACTGTTAATTCTATTAATTCATTAAGGAAGGTTTTCGTTTTCATGCACGTGTATTCTAATTTTCATGACAAGTTTGCTCCATGTTTGATGAGACAGGTTTGCGGTAAACTTGCATGACAAGTTTGCTGCAAGTTAGAGGTCAAGTTTGCAAGTTGGAGGTATGGTGACTTCGAAGTTTGCGTAGACTTGCTGCAGTCTTGTTTCCAACTTGCAGACTTGTTATGCTGAACTTGCTGCAAGTTTGCAGGCTTGCAAAGCAAGACTGCTGCAAGTTTGCTGCAAACTAAATCTGCTATTTGGGGAATGACCAATATTACCGCAAATCAAAACTTTGAAAACAAAACACTCTGATCCTCGTGGTGAAAGGACCTTCGACCCTCCACCTTCGATCTTGAACCCATCCACTGGTTGTTGTCAATCGGAGCTGTCAATAGTGACATTCGATATTTTCCCGTACTCCAGGACATCATTTAAGATTGAGCTACTGGCTACTACTGATGCGTTCTGCTTTATGGGTTGTATTTTTTTCATGGTTTATTACCGATACAATGTTTTCTTGGCATGAGTCATACTTTTATTTACATTTGATCATCGACCGCTCGCGTGACGTGGTTTCCCCCCCCCCCCTTTTTTTCGATTTTGACGATTTGAGCAATGAATAACGAGCAGATATTCCTCGACTGAAGAAATTTGTTTTTTAAACACAGATAGTCTTTACGGGTGAAATTACGGTATGTCTGATTCAAATGAATCAGACATACCGTAATTTCAAAATATATTGCAAAAATATACAAAAATATTGAAAGAACAGTCCCTTTAACTTCTTATTTACTTGATATTTAAAACTAATGTACAGAACATATATCAGTGAAAGAAGACTGTAGTCATTGCCTAACAAAAGTATTCCATCCTCGAAATCCTTCAACTTATCGACTGGTGAAAATCCACCAGTTAGTTAATTTGCGAGATCTCTACTGCTAGACCTCTGCCGGCCGATAAACTAGCAGGGTAATGCCAAGATGTGGTCACGTGATAGCCTGCTCGCACGGATTGGCGGGCACCCGTTAATCTCGCAGCGCAGCCATCGGAGGTTCTAATTAAAGTCGGGAGCCTTTACAGCAGGTGTTTGGGGCCTAACTGTTATTGGATTCTCAAAGCGGCTTTAACTAGGACGATGTTGACTTAAGTCGCGTTAATCTCGAATATTCGATTAAGAGGATTTTCGCTATTCGGGAGGGCTTCCTGTCATGACAGTTATAAATAAATAAACAGTACGACATTGTGTCGGCGTATTAAGTGAAATACCCATTGGTTGGGGGGGGGGAATTTAAAATCACTTATTGCGAACAAGATGGTAAAAACATCTTATCACTTCGCGTGCGGTCAACGTATTCTTACGTATTTTACAGTGTGTAACTCGATCGCGGGTCACGTAAAAATAAGTATTGAGTAGATTTGCGGTAGATACCCACTCACCACCACAAATCTACTCAATATGCATAATTATATGTATAAGTGACATTATAGGCTTGTTGTTTGCATTGCTAGGCAACGCTTTGCATTTTTTCTTTTCACAAGTTAGGATTGTCGAGAGACTCAGACTTTTGTTGCGTTATTTCTTCTTCCATCGAATTCTTAACTCCAGATCGTACGAGTCATGTTTTGTCCATTGGAAGCTTGGTTTTTTATGGCTGAATACGAAATGGATAAAATGAGCCTTCGGGACAAAGAGTGATGAAGAAATAGGCGCCGACAGATGATCGGACTTTCATTTTAAAAATCGTTCATTTTGGGGATTTCGTAAAAATATTGTTTTTTTTTCTTAAATAATCATTTAGTATATATTAAATTGCAAAATAAGAAAAAGTTTCGTTCATAACAACAAAGTAGTTTTCGATGGACTGCGAATTTTCTGAATAACTGAACTTTCGCTCGATTCACGAAAAAACGCCCGCTGCACTCGTAAGTTGGAGATGAAGTAGTATACCCGCATGCCAAGTGTTAAACAACAAACCAGAATCAAAGGACTTCATTTCCACAGGTATTTCAATAAAATATTGCAGTAATTTAACATTTTAAATCAGGTGGCCGAAAGGTTAAGGCGCTGATCCTCGGTACCAGAGTCCGCGGGTTCGAATCCCACAGGGGTTTGGATGATCTTAGCCGTTCAGAATTGGCTTTAAGCATTAGGTTCTGGTCTCCTGAGTCTAACAATGAGACCGTAGAGCTCCGAACCCAATCGAACCAGACAAAATGGTTAAAAGAACACTCGGATAATATTGACATTTCGTTAAATCGAGGCCTGGGCCATCCGCTTCAGATACAAGGCCTTAGTTTAACATTCCATTTGCAAGTTAAGAATGTGCAGATTTCTGCTATTAGAATGAATTAATTTTTGACCTATTTATTACAGTTCAGGTTGACTTGTGACAGGGACTTTAATGGATGAACATGTTCATACTTCGACTAAGGAAGGTCATTATTTGTAGTACTTTTTTTAAGAATTTGACGATAAAAGAAAGATAAAAGAAATAGATGCAACCACACAAATATTTTTGGACAGATACATTCGTTTTCTGCCCTAAAACATATACATATCTATACATATGTATGCATATACAGGGTGTTTCACAATTGACCGGTATATTTGAAAAATCAATAAAAACTTAAAGGACACTGATAGAAATACACAGTTTATTGCCATATGCTTGGGACAATAGTAAATTTTTAGGCAGACAAACTTTCAAAATGAGTTACAATGTTCCACAACAGATGGCGCTGCAATCTGGAAAAAATCTAAACTAGGATATTTTCCAGATATCCACCATGCGCAGTAATAATATGGCGTATTCTCAGAATGAAATTATCAGAAATGCGCGTAAACGTCTCGGGCGGAATAGTTTCACGTGCAAAACAGATAGACTGTTCCAGTTATTCAATTGTTTCTGGATAGTGGCTGTACACCTGGTCTTTTGTGAGTCCCCACAGACAAATATCGTTGTTTAGATTTTTCCTGACTGCAGCGCCATCTTTTGTGGAATATTGTAATTAATTTCAAAGTTTGCCTGCCTGAAAATTTAATATTGTCCCAAGCCTATTGCAATAAACTGTGAATTTTTATCACCGTCCGTTTAATTTTTATTGATTTTTCAACTATACCGGTCATTTTTGAAATACCCTGTATCTATAGCTATACATATGTATGTACATATGTGTATCTACATAAATATATATATATGTATATGCATATATATATATATATATATATATATATATATATATATATATATATATATATATATATATATATACGTAAATATATGTAATAAGAGCTAATTTATTGTGCAATATGCCAGATAAATTCCCTGGTTACATTTTACACACAAACATGTGCCAAAGTTTCAACATATACACGTACAGACGTCATTGGAAAGTAGTCCAAACTCATTTAGAGAAGGTCAAAATAAACATTTAGCGTTCGAAAGTTAGTGTCCTTGTACGTAAGTACAGACGGAAGACGGAAACTAGACAAATTGGATTCCTACGTCGTCCAACTCAATATTCTATTGAAAGGGAGGACTGAAATTTTTCACGATTACAATGCTCCCTTTACTTTATAAAAGGAAAAACGATGGTCGTCATCATCTAAAGAAATAGAAACGAAACTATATAAAGTTCTGCAAGAACACCCTTTTTCCTCTAGGCATCTGAATAAAAATAGAAGAGATCTTAAAAGAGATCTGTCCTAAAGTTCTGTACACCCTCCGAAGATTCGACGTCGATCCCTCTTTACTGCCGTCCAAATATTTTTGCTAGCCCAACAAACTGTAACTTCCGAAATGATTTCCAAAAATCCTTCTGGCAACGGCCCCTCCTAACAACTCTCCTTCGCTTTATTTTCCCTTTTTTGTCTTTCCGAGTCTGACAAAAAAGTGGGAGCGAAATCCTTTAAAACCTGTCTCCTTTTCACTTCGTTTCTTTTGTCGGAGCACCTGGCGTCAAGTATTCGGTCGATCCCTTTTTTTGTTGTTTTCCGTAAAGCCCCGTTAAATCCGGGTCCGAAATTAAAAGGAGGCTTCGCTTAACACTCCCGACAAATCGAGGCAGACAGGAGGGATAGAAAGAAGGAAGAATGGGGCGTATGTTGGGTGCCCTTATGTTCTGATTTTCCACTCTAAGAAATGAGTTGGAAGGGCGCGTAACGAACGACGAGGCTCAATCGGATTTCTGGCCTTAGTTTTTTACAACCTTATGTGTTTTGCTTTAGATTTTAGTTTTAATTTTGAAAGCAATATAATATATTATATTATACATATATATAATTAAAATATATATATATATACATTATATATATATAAAATATATATAAACATATATATATATATATATATACAATATATATAACACATATATATATATATACACATATACGTATATATAATATATATATATATATATATATATATATATATATATATATATATATATATATATATTATATATATATATATATACATACATATATATATATACACACATATACATGTATTTCATATATATATATATATATATATTATATATATATAATGCACATATGTATGCAGATATATGTATATGTATGTATGTACGTATGTATATGCATGCATATATAAGCAAACATATATTTGTAATAATAAAATTCTATTAAAGTAAAATCCTAACTTAAATGTTTTCTGTTTTCCATTGAAAATCTGGATTCCCTATTCACAAATTCTAAAACATATTTTTCATAATAATGGCGCCGACATTCCATAAATTTTCTTCACTTATTAGAAACTTTATAAAAACTTCTCCATCAATATTTTTTTTAAGTGCAATTCTCTATGATAATATAAAAATTAAATCTAAAAATGTAAAAACAGGAACTCGTTTCTACGTTTAAAGAAAAAAGTTCTCCGAACGCAGACGGATACCGCAACTGATCAGTTTTAATAATAAAAATAAATACATACGAAAATCGTCGTTGGTGTGAAGTGACAGAAATAAATCAATTTGAACTTAGAGAGATCAATAAAACGGTAGGAGCCTCTATTTTTAAGCTGATCTTCTATTTCGAAGGAGCGTAAAAGGAATCTAATAGATTGAACCTGTAAAATAGGAGATCAAAAAATATGTACGTTCTTTGTAAATCTCAATCGAATGCTTCTTTATACTGTACCGTCTCCTTTTCAATGCGGGTTGGAGTTAAGCCTTTATTCGTCATTCTCGTTCGAAAATCTGGATTTTTCGAACCCTTTCCGTCGTGAAAACGAGCATGGAATGGCTAGGGAGGGAAATACATTTGGAGAGTCAATTGAAACGTTTTTCTTAATATATTAGAAAGATTATTTATTACTTCTTTGCTGAAAAGCCTTAAAAAATCTAGAATAACAACGCAGTGTCGCAAACGTAATGATTAATATAAATACTACAAAGAAAATGTATTTTGTTTAAAGATGAAACTAGTCGCGTCTATTTTTAGAACGCTAGTTTTCGTTTGTAGTCGATTTGCTGCCAAAAACCATGGGAAGTGGATTGGGTTTGGTTTGGTTTGGAGTGCTACGGTCTACTTTTTGCAACACGAGGGCTCATGACACCGGGATCTACAGATTAAAGTCGATTCCGAACGACGACGAACATCTATGCCGCTGTGGGATTCGAACCCACGAACTCGAAGCCCACGTTATCGAAGGCCAACACCCTAACCCATGTAAGTGGATTGGGAAAAAAATTAATTTAGTTGAAATTATTTTTCGAGTCAAACGATGCCAGAATAGTTAGGGCTCTGATCTTCGTGTAAGAGTTCGTAGATTCGAATCATACTGTAAAAAGGTGGTTTGTGGTCGTTCGGGATCGGCTTTAAGCAGTAGGTACGGGTCTCATAAGTCCTTGTGTTGCAAAAAAAATCATAGGGCTAGGTTGGCTCACACATCTATATATTGTCATGTATGTGTTTTCTAACCAGAAGAGTTCAGGAGATTGCTAGGAAAACTCTTTCTTTTACAAAATTCTTGTCTTTGTTTTATTTACTACTGCACCCTGGCCAATGTAGATTCTCTTAAATCTATGTAGGGGTTAAAATTGCGCATATATATATGTATATATATATGTGTATATATATGTATATATATGTGTATATATATATATATATATATATATATATATATATATATATATATATATGTAATGAGACGGACTTCTCGATGGGTGGTTGTAGTCATGGCCCATAAAAATGACACCGTTTTAGCTAAAGACCTTAAGATAACGTTGGAGGACGGGTTCCCACTTCATCTTAGGGACGGGAGAAACGGAGGGGTCAGCTAGCATGAAGTTATATGCAAAAAGGCCCTTAACACCTGTTCACCCATCAGCCACTAGGAAAATATCTCTAGAAAAACCTGCCTTCGACAGCGTGTATCTCCTTTTTGTTTGGAAATTTCCTAAATGGTCCGCTAGGGCCATGTAGGATTATAATGAGTTAGGCCCCTTCTCTGAGGGCGTGAACAGTAGCCCCGGTGGTCCATTGAGGTGAGGGGTTAAAAAGGGGAACGGAAAAGGACGCGGGAGTTTTTAGCCCTTGATTTAAGTTTTGAAAACCCCCGAGAATTTTCCTTACATATATAAAATTTTCTCGGAATTCATAAAATGTTTTAGATTTATCTAGATTTGGAGCAAATAAATTCACTGAGAATGTCCCCAGCTCGAAACATTCGATGACAAAAACGACGTCACGAAGTCGTCTAAAGACCTTTTTATTACTGGTTTTGTACTAAATAGTCTACTAAAACCTTTTTCATATATATTATATAAAATAGCATCTAAAGGTCAGAGATTTGTCTCCCCCTAGGTGCAGCACCAAATATATAAATATATATGATAGAAAGGACGATTAAAAATCTATACCATACAATGCTCAATTTACATTAAGAAAAATTCTTAGTTTATACTAAAAAGGAATTTTACAAACAGTTTAAAGGCTATTCTCGAGATTAATAGTACGTCTGGCAAACATTTATATAGTTTATTCAAACCCTCTTTAGAATCTTCAGAATTCCAATTCGAATGCATTGTGCACACATTCATATATACAGGAACTGTTATTTTCCGGCTTTCGAGCTTTCAACATCCCGACGAAATTTAGGCGCACCGTTAATAGCACCCATTTTAAGATACGTCAGCGATGTCATTTGTTTGAGAGAACCTTCCTTTTAAACTCCACCCCCCCAGAATTTTTTATTTATATTTTTTTCATCCCGGGCAACTTCGCTGAAAAACATCCGAACTCCACCGAGTGGAACTTTCGAAGCATTTATTCCTAGAGGTTTGAAGTAAGAAAAAAAAAGTAAATAAACTTTTTTCGACCGGGGAATATATCTCGGGCATCCGACACCGCCAAAAATATATATTTTTATTGAGGCACAGATACAAATCTTGGGTTACGTTCCGTGTATCTTGTATCACTCCGTTTAGATATATGTATGTATATATTTTTTTTTATCGTTCGGTCTGTTGACAAGTTTTCGCGAATACTTCGGGATAAAAAAATACGGGAATCGCATAAATTTTTCATGCAGTCGATATATTATGGTACTTTTTTTTCAGGACTTATAGCTAGCGAAAAGAATATTTTAGAGCCCAGAAAATAGGAATTCTACAACTCTAGAATGAGTTCAATACGATGAATAAATGCCCCGTTCCTTTAAAAGTTCTTTTAAACGCATATAAATAGTATAAGGAAAAAGGGAAATATATGTATTAGTTTCTTTGGAGAGCGTAACTAGGATAATAATTTTGATATCAGATACTGCTTAACTTTGCAGAATAGTTCACAAACAAGAAAAAATGCATTGTCGTATATGATATATAGCCCTATGTAAACTTGAAAGGAATTTACCAGTTTCAGGTCACCTAGAATAAAATAGGTGACATACTGATGCAGTTTAATATTCATTAGTATAGAAAATAAAAAAAAAATTTACTGACCAAGAAAATAGGAACAGCACTACCCTAGCATTCAATCTGCTTGATATATAGATATCCTATTCTCACCCAGAAACGTTTATCAGAAATTTTGCTGGTTATCAGAAATCAAGATTGCTTTACACTTCTAGCTGGAAACACAAAGTCTCGCCTCTGACGACATCCGATGGTTCTTAGTACTAAAATCTAACAAATCAGATATTTGTGCCTTTACAATTATCTCTTTCTCATATTATAAACACACATATATATATTTATATATATACATGTGTGTGTACATATATGTATATGTATTTATATGTGTATATAGTACATGTATATATGCATATATATAAATTTAATTGGCCTACGGTGCCAATCGCTGTTTTCGAGACCAAGAACCCTGGGGTAAGAAGCATATGTTTCGGTTCGGTGGTCAATCTTATGCGGAATCTTTAGTATTGAATTCCTAAACACGTTTGGTCCTCAGTTTGTCTACCCTCTGAAGGGATGAAAGGTTCAGTCAACCTTGCCCAGCCCCGAGACCGAATATATATATATATTATATAAATATATATATATAGTGTGTGTATATATATATATATATATATATATATATATTATATATATATATATATATATATATATATATATATATATATATATATAATATTTATATCATATATTTAATGTTTCTATTGTTTAAAAATTACATATTTTTCTTCTATTGTAGGTATGCACAATTATTTATATCGAATAAATTTTATTATATAGTACTTTTCATTAGTATTTTCTTGAAAGCAAATTGTATATATTAACGATCTGTATATAGAAAATACATAAAAATATGTTTATCTTGATATTTTACCCTGTTTATAAATATTGTCAAATTGGCGAAATATTAATGAGAAAATGTTTAGCATATGCAGACTAGATTTTTCTGATGGGAACTCGGTTGTTTCGTTAACTATTAAAATGTATTTAAAATAAATTCTCGATAGCTAAAGCATATTTATTCTTTTTTCCACTTTTATTTTAAAATTTCATCTTTTTTATCGTGTATGGAGGGATAGCAGACAGATATACATTATCCATTTAATTAGCTTTCATATTCATAGTAATTGAGAAATTAATACTTAATGGAACTTATCAATTACAAAAAACTGAACGAGGTCCGAATAGATAGGGCGCCGTTTTATGGTACCAATGGTCGTGGAATTTACTTCTACAGCTGCATAGATGTTGGTACCCCATTGGAATCAGCTGTAAGATGTAGGTCCCGATTTCTTTAACTCTAAACAGTATACTGTAGTTTATAAATATAGAATTTTATAAATTCTCGATAGCTAAAGCATATTTATTCTTTTTTCCACTTTTATTTTAAAATTATATTTTTCAGTTTTTAACGTTCTTGGAAATGATGACTGAAACAGATGAATATCTATATTAAATTTGCAATTAGTTTAGATGGGACTTATATATTTAAAATTGGCGAATACTCGTTAGATGGATTTGGCAACTTCAAGTTCATCGCCAAGTTCGTCGCCAAGTGTCGAAGTGGTAGCCAAATGTCGCCAAGTGTATGGTACGTGGCACTTCGGTTCCGGCTTCTGGAGTGTTCTGGCAGTTTCTGTGAGCCTATATAAGCATAGTAGTCCCATGCAGGAGTCGTTATATTCTCGGTCTAAACAGTTACTGTGTTGTGCTATGCGGAAAGTCTTGCGTGAGCCGACGGCTTTGGGCTCAAATTTTGCAGAGATTTTGATGTGTATTTATAATTTTGTATTTGTTTCGTGCAAGTCTTTTGCTTGCTTAAAGTCCATTCAATGACTGAAACCCTGATGAATATCTATAATTTTTGTACCTGTATTTATACCAGTAACACCCTGTGACGACTGCAATGTTCTTGAGCGAAGAAGTAGCGTGAATAAGGATCACAGTCACAATAGAATTGGAAATCACTTTTTTTTTCTCGAGTAAATACTGGTTATATACAAAGTGATTCTAATTCTCCCCAAAATAAGTCGAAATGTAGAGGATTTTTGCTCGAACAAAATTACTACGATGATCACAGTCGGAAAAAAAGATTAAATAATCTCACAAATCGGGGAGACTCTTTCTGGGTGGGTGCAATGCAAACCCAATCTATCCCCCTTTCGGTGTCCGAGACCCTGCCGTTCCTTATGAGAGCGGATTTTACGAGTCTCC
>CM063509.1:2998756-3013756 GCA_032207245.1 Pardosa pseudoannulata
GTTGAGAGACGTAATAATATTGTTGTATAAGTATATTATATATATCTGGAAAATTTTGTCGTTGGAGCAAAACAGACAGTCATCCATCAAGATTTCCCATGTATGTGAAATTATTGTAAATAGTAGTGATTTTGTTTAAAATTTTGTTATTTTCACAATTAACCCTGTAATGTGCATGTTCGAGTTAACTCGAGCGCTCTAAACTGGCCAAACTGTGCACACTCGAGATAATTCGAGCTGCTTTGTACTTTATGTTGCTATCATTTTTCACACTCGAATGCAACCGAGAATTGAAAATAACAATTTGAAAGCAAAACAATCTTTTTATTGATATTTATCATTTCCATGGGATTTTAAGCTATAACACTTACTTATTCAAGTATAATATATGTATATTTTATCTACTTATCACTTACGACTTATCTCATCCTTGTGAAGCTGTTTTCGTCAGCGTATTCTGATTCTGATTTGCTAATTTTTCATTATATAGTTTACTAAAATATAATGTAAAATAAAATAAAATTTGATAACTATTTTATTTCTCAGTTCTGGCTGTAAAGACATCCTCGACTCCAGGCGTCACTTTCTTTATATACTTTATTCTTGCGATATGAATCATAAGGGTTTCCTATTTGATACCTACGCATCAAGGGATGACACATCTTACTGTCAATTGGCAGACTGCCTACCAATTCAACAATAGATTCTTTCCTCAATCATAGAATATTCTAAAAGATAGAAACCATACTAATTGTATAAATATCCAGTGTACTCAAATTTTGATTATTTTTGTATTTTTGTAATTTTCTTCGCAAGATAACATTCTAAATTGTGTTTTTTACATTAAAAAGATTGATTTTTTTGACCGGCCTTTTAAAAAAAAACTGTACATTAAGGGGTTAATAAATTTCAAACATTTTGATGATAATAACGAACAAAATTAAAGAATTTTTTTCATTTTTGACACGCTTTTCTCAAATATATTCTACGGTCAAGGGGTTAAAACAATGAAGTAGTGATTACTTAAGTAAAAGAAAGTGTTCATTGAAATTCAAACATTGTATTTATCAAGAAAGTGCACACTTATTTATTTGGGAAAACAAATTCGTATTTTTTCCAAGAACAAAATAAAGTTGTATTTCACTTTTTTGAATTTTCAAATTTTAACGATCTTTTTTTAAAAAAGGGGAATAGCATATAAGACGCGAAAAAATTCTTTGGAAAGAGGTTTTTATTAAAGCGCGAGACTTTTGGATAAAAATAGAATGGAGTAGTCTTAACAAGATCGCTTAAAAATGTTAAAAATGCATAGCATACTAATAATTTGCTTTCATTTTTTCATCTAACCTTTAGAATTTATTTTGAAACAAAAATTGGTATCGCTTCTAACTTACGTAAAAATGAATTTATGTAAGACAATTAGTTTGAATTTCACAAGTATTTAGCAACTATTTTTATCATCTTTTGGCATTATATGCTCCTTAATTTGAAAAAAATACTTTGCGATTTTTAAAAGCATAATTAGTTAAATGACAAGCGCATTAACACTAGATTTACGGACCGAGCCAATTGGACTCATTAAAAATTGGATCACTATATATATATATATATATATATATATATATATATATATATATATATATATATATATATATATATATATATATATATATATATATATATATATATATATATATATATATATATATATATATATATATATATATATATAAACTTTAATATCATTTTTCAAAAACATACGTTGGTTTTTAGTGAAGTAATAAAATAGATGTAAACTTTCATTCCTCTTCCCCGCAGACCCCTTCATTTCGCATTATCCAATGGGGTAGACCTATTTTCACGGTCGTGAGCCCATTGGACTCATAAAATGGTTTAACAGTTAATCGCATAACATGAAATTTATGGGTCCTATAAGGCCAGGGCAACAGTCAAGATTTTATTTTCCAATTGGCTGAAGAGCTAAGAAGTAAATAGAGAGAAGAAGTCGAGAACACTTCCATTCCAATGACAGAAATTCGTGCTACTGACGCACGGAAGAATGGTCGAGTTCGACAATCGTGCAAAAGAAACAGATGTAGAAACCATTGTGCTCAATGGAATAAAAATGTTGGCGGAAAATGGGTTTCAAAAACAGATTTTATATGTAAAAAAGTTTTCCATGAATTATTTGATAATAAACATTTCATTTCAATTAATTTGGAACTATTTCCATTGCGAAAAACTTCCATTTTCTTGTATGAGTCAAATGGGCTCGCTTCAGTAAAAATAGGTATAGGATCAACATCCGTAAATCTAGTGTTAATGGACCCTCTACTAAATTTTGAACAAAACATGCATAAAAGTAATGCATTTGGTACATTTCAAAATTTTTAATTTATCCCAAAAATTATCAAACTGGAAAATAATATACACAAAAGTTTAAAATAAAGGTGTGTGGAATAAAACAAGTTTAAGTGCAGTAAAATAATTCTTGTTATACGAGGAATGATTTTGATAATGAAGCGTATGCCAAATTTTATTCTTTTTAGAACAAAATATACTTTCATAATTTTGGTCATTTTGAAGTTCTCTTACTTTCTTAAATTCTGCAATTAAAACATTTTACTTGTCTTTGAGATTTCGTTTATACTGTTTTGATCATACGTTAGTTTATTTCTGCGCCTTTACAGTTATTTCTAATTTAATAAAACCTCAGACGCATCTGAATATTTTAAAATTCGTAAAACTCATTAGTGCACTAAAAGGATTCTTTAAAAAAAGATTCAATTTGTTCCAAACAATATTCGAAGGGAATACACACACCTGAGTGAAAATTATTTACTGTTCAAATATTTAAATTTCTATTGCTTAATGCTTATACTAGTTAAAACTATCACGATATAGTTAAAGAACAGAATTATTTATCACAAAAGTACTTTTACAAAATATTCAACAGTTTGTATTTGTGTAGTTCTCTTCTTTTTTTATCTCAATTATAGTTGGAACGTAAGTTTATTTCAAGAAAATGTTTCGCTTTATATATTCATAGTGAAAAAAATGTTTGTTAGACCGATTTAAAATACTTTTTTGAAAGAAACGTTTGATAAATGATTTCTAAACGCTGCAATTGTTTTAAAGGGGATAACTATTTAGTTTCCTATTAATTCTCGGCTTTGAATATTTGAATAAAAGAACTTTAAATGGGTGTTTCTTTCAAATAAGGTGAAAATTAAACAGACTTTATTATATTCATTCAAGGGAGTATATCTTTCTTTAGCGAAGAAAAAAATATAACGCAACTAAATTATTTATATGTTTAAATTGCTTACTTTCAAAATGGAAGCATTAATAATTTTTCAGCCGTATTCTGTGCTTGCAATATTTTTATTTAATAGCCATACAAATGGAAAACGTAGGGAGAGGCATTAAGTTTAGTTCAATTTCCACTGAGGGTATGGATGTTTGTATCAGTTAAGAAACATATTCCTTTTCTACTTCAGGCCTAGTCTCTATATATATAAAAATGAATTTGTGTCTATTTGTCTGTCTGTCTGTACTCGATAGACTCAAAATCCATGCATCCAATCACCTTGAAAATTTGGGAAATTATTAGGTATATCACTAGGAAGGTTTTTGAAAATTTTTACGTTCGAAATTCATTCCATCTCTCTTTTTCGAGAGTTTCATGTCATTATTCCAAGCATTAATTTCCCCGGTTAAACGCAAACGATTAACTTTTTAATTTATCGCATCATAACTAAGTGAAAGAAGCAATAATTTCTAGCAATGTGACGTCATTCCGTTAATCCCATGTAATTGTTTTAAGCGCAGTTTTCCTCGGTTAAAAGCAGGAGATTAAAATTTTCAATTTATCACATAATAAATAGGTGAAAATGATATTTTTCTATCATTATGACGTCATTCCTTTAAATATCTCATTTATTCATTTCTTATGTTATATTGTTCAAGCATCGTCTGCGTAGTATCCATTCGATTTGACCTGGAAATGGAGATATAAAGTGATTCACTTTCATTTCTATGTGACTCAAATTATAGCATTTTTATATGAGAACTCATTTTAAATTTGATTTTTGGTTCATTTTTAAGTTGCAATGAAATGTTTATCAACCATATTCTAACAACAAAAAGTACAAATTTCGGCGACTCTCATGGCAAATAAAAACCTATCATTTTATATAGTTATCTTTATATTCATTTGGCTGTCAATAGGTATGTGTGTTTCTGTTTCATACAAAACCATGTGATTTGGCCGAACGATGGCCGAATGGTAGAGTGCTGCCTCTTCGGAACCGGAGTTTCGTGGGTTCGAATCCCGCTGCTGGCATGGATGTTTGTAGCCGTTCGGAATCGGCTTTAAACTGTAGGTCCCGGTTTCATTAGCCCTCGTGTGCAAAACAGTAGACCGTAGCGCTCCAAACCAAACCATGTGATTTGTAATACATTTCCTTCATTTTGGAGAACATTTATTACTACCAACAAAATTAGCACTGTTGCTGTCAAAACCTCTGCTTCCTATTCTACCGCGTAATATGGCAAGATCTATTAACGTTGCTCATCAACGTACAATAGTAATACAGTAATGTAGTTTAGGGTTAAACTTATATTTTACCATATAAATCTGAGGAAATTTAATATAAGACACTTGGGGCCGATCCGTAAGGGACATATCTAACGATCGGAAGTACCCCAAATCGACAGTGGCCTATGTGATTAACAAGTGGAAGGTGAGCGGCGATAGACGAAACTGGGAGATAGAGTGCTGTCCAGAGAAATTCGGAAGAGCCATATACAACCGATGGCCCTCCTCCGCAGGGAGTTTCAACAGGCATCCGGGAGTATTGTTTCAACGAATATCATCCGTAAGGAAGCACATCTGCTTGGTTTTCATGGTCGTGCTGCTGCCCATAAGCCTTTGATCACAAAGTCCAACCGCGCTGCTCGGTTAATGGGGTGCAAAGCACATCGAAATTGGAACGTAGATCAGTGGAAACGGGTTCTTTGGAGCGACGAATCAAGCTTCACCCTTTACCGTTCGGATGGCAGGGTCTGGGTCTGGTGTCTGCCTGGAGAACGTCTCCTGCCAGAATGCGTTGTGCCAACAGTCCAGTTCGGCGGGGGTGGAATTAGGGTCTGGGGTGTTTTTCTGGTATGGACTGGGACCCTTGCTCCCCATTCATGGTAAGTTCAACGCCGATGCCTGCTGCCCTTTTTGGATGACAATGTGCTTCCTACGTTGTGGAATTTTTACGGGTTGGACCACTGTTACTTTCAGGACGACAATAATGCCAGTTGTCATGTTTCGATGTTAACCAAGGCTTGGTATCGTGCAATGGAGTTCATCGAATGGACTGACCTGCCCAAAACCCAGACCTGAACCCTATCGAGAACCTCTGGGACGAGTTGGATCTCCGAATGAAGGGGTGCACTACCCGTCCCAAATCGGTGAAGGAACTTGTACATCTACTCCAATCCGAATGGAATACAATACCACTAGCAGTAATGCAAAGACTTGTGGAAAGTATGCCCCGAAGGGTTCACGCTGTGATTGCCTCTCGTGGAAGCTCTACCAACTATTGATTTTGAATAAAGTTAGTTTTGCTGTTCTATCACAGGTGTCTAAATACTCATTGGTAGACAGTGTATAATGATGTAAAATATATGATAGATTTTATATAAAATAGAGTTTAATTCATATACAAGCAAGTTACCTTTTTAAGCTATTGCATATTCTATACCATTGTGTCATATACAATGATGTAAAATATATGAAAGCTTGTATATAAAATAGTTCACTTTATATACAAGCAAGTTACATCTTCAAGCTTTTGTATATTTTACATCATCGTGACATATATAATCATATAAAATATATAAAATTTTGTATATAAAATATAGTACTTCGAATATCATATGTGACATGTAAGCGTTATAAGGTATTAGATGTGTAAATTATACTTGATGTAGAAGGTAGGTAGAGAGTTTAATACAATAAGCTAGACTTCAACAAAAATATACTGCGTATTTAAGTAAGTAATAAATAAAGATGTTCCACAGTCCCGAATGACGACAAACGTTCTGCTCGAAAGTATTAAAAATCCTGTCAGAAAAAAAGTCACTGATCAAAGTTACCTTGTAAATTTTTTTTGACTAAATGACACAAAAATCCTTCACTACAAAAAATATAAATAAATAAATGTAAAAACCTCTAACACAACCTTTCCAAAAATTTATACGTTTTGAGATCAAAGGGAGAAAAAAAGTAGAAATAAAACCTTATCTCTGGAGGATGAAATATTCAGATATAGTTACATCCTCAAGCACCGAGGTATTTCTTTCCGCGCACTTTTTAACCGTAGAGGAAAAAAAAAACCTCATATATTTCTCAACGCGAACATATGGCGGAGATTCGACGTTTTGAAAAACACAGATAGCACACACACACACACACACTTTACTCTTTAGAGAGCAGCAAAGCAGCTATCTTTTTGAGATCCAGTAACTGGGGGTGTTCCGAAAGTTCAGCTTGTTGGAAGTAGCAGAAAAAAAAGTAGAGTAACATTTCGGTAATGCATCTTTTAAAGTTTTTTTCCGTCTCTCGTGCCGGGGCTTTTTTACGTCTGTCACTGAACGCGCAGATCAAGCTGGGATGTGTGTGCGTGTGTAGGGCACTACTTAAATTTCTTTTTATAGCCCAGGTGATAGAGAGAGACCTCTGGCTTTGTGGGTTTTTTAACTTCAAAGGTTCGTGTTTCGTTAGTAGTAATTTTTTATAAAAAAAAATATTTGCATTTTGAAGGCTTGTTCGCTTATTTCGTAACGGGAGTCAGGTTTTCGCCCGACCCGTTTATTCGTAAAACGTTTTTGGGAATTTTTTTATCGATGCGGTTTAAAATAGAAGGTCCGATTTCAGTCGTTTTCTAGTTTTATATTTCGGTTAAGATGACTTCTATTCACTCTTAATGTTTACCTTTTTTCTCTTTTACCTAATTATAGAACAACTTATTAATGTTTGTTGTAATTTCTGGTTCTGTAGTTGCTTTTAACCCCTTCCCTGTTTTGCCCGTACGCCGTACGGGCACAGTTTTCGCGCCTTTACTGATTTGCCCGTACGGCTTACGGGTAATCTGATTTCTATTTCGCTTGCACTGTTCCGGCAGTATTTTTTCCAATTTTAGTAACAAATTATTCTTATAGATGTTCAGATAATTTGTTTTCCAGTAAATGATTATGATCATTTAATCCAGATATACTTGCCCATGTGTTTTTTAATGAGTTTTAATTTCTTTTTTCTCAAACACTAGGTGGATATAACATTATTTTTACACATATTTATTACATTATATGTTTTGAAGGGAGCACGGTATAGGCGTACATAAGGGTGTAAGGCAGGTCCGATTTTTAGGTATGTTCTGGCAACAAGAATGGAACTGCACACGTGCGCAGCCGAGATTAGTGCTCGGTAATGATTTGTTAAGATGGTTTTGTGAATATTTCATGAAATGTAAATGCAGAAGTGGCGCGCAATCGGATGAAGCCCAGGGTGCCATTTACATGCCGGGGCGTAATGCCCGGATGCGTATCTGCGCCCTTAGATTTCGCGATGCGGAATCTGGAATTATGGTTGGAGAATTAGCGGCGCTAATTGGATCATGTCCGTGTGTCTCATCCTAATGGCCCGGAATGACCGCGGTGTCATATTTATCTTGAAGCGGGAACCCGTTTGCCTAATAATGCCCGGATTTACTGTGTTAAGGGTTGAGAGTGCACTTAGCGGGAATCTGGTTCAATGCCGATAATAACTTCCACTTCAAACGAAATAAAAATGGTTTTTTTTTTCTTGTCCCCAGTCACAGAGAATCAAGTTTATATACGAGGTAGAGCAAATAAAGAAAAACCCAGAGGATATTTCTACTTATTAAAAAATAAGACTCATAAAATAAAAAATAATAGAATGTGGATACGCAGAGGCGTACCTAGGGGAGGTGCAAACAGACATAGCCACCCCCCAATATTTTTTTTCTGGAAACTGAAGAAAAGGGGGGGAGAATTTTAAATTTTGTCTTCATTTAAGTTTAGAAAATCATAATACTACAATAAGAACATTATCTTGAAATATTTCGGTTTTGTGAAAAAGATCTTGGGAGGTTAACTCCAATAGAAACTTTACAAGAGTGTAATGTAAAGATTTTCCCGAATATGTAAATTAGCTTCTAGAACTTCTAGAGCAAAAAATTTAAACAATTGCGATTGTATCCTAGACGCTTTCTTCAGTAAGCTTAAAAGTGTATCGCAAGGTGCATTTTGTTTTGAAAACAAAAAACCTGGGATGTTTCAATTCACCCGGTTGCGACAAAAGATAAAGTTTCTTATTCGAAATTTACAGTTAGTTAATGCAAAACTCAAACATTAATAATTTTTTTATTTCTTTTCTTCTTGAGTTTTCAAGTTTAACTTGATAGCAGACGTTATATTATTTGATTTACGTCGATGCCAGTTGATTTAGTTGGTATTGTAACTCAATGTAAATTACCCCCTAGAACTTCTAGAGCTATTATTTTAACACTCGAACATCCATCGGTGTCGACTGGATTCCAGAGCCTGTTTCATTTGTTCTCCTTTCCGCATTTTTGCAGAGCATTTGAAAAAATTTCATGACTTTTACTCATTTTTCAAGGTGAGTTTCAAACGGAAAAAATATTGTGGTTCTAAGTGAATTAGGAGAGATTTTAGAACTAAATATACGTAGAATTTACGACACCAAGGTAATTTATCCTTATAAATAGCTGTCTTTCAAGAAAAGATAGTTCACTGAGTAGATACTATTAATGAAAGAAAGTACTATCGAACATTTGTTCGACATCGAATGCAGTGTTATTGGGATAGCAGCGGAAATGAATCAATTTTACTAAATTGTTATTTCTAAGTGTTTGGTTACATAGCGTTTGCTTATCTGCTCATAAAAAAATTGAGTCGACTTTCGAGCCTCGTGCAGAGCAGACACCGCGAAACGTAGAAAAGGTTTAAGCCCTGGGGAAATTGCTAATTTGTTGCGAGAGCTTTCCGAGAATGAATCGGAAGATGGTGAGCTATCTTGTTCTAATTTAAATTAATGTTCTAATTTATAAAAACTGAATATCTCTGTATCCATTGCAAATGAGTTATGTACAAAACAGGATGCTTAAAAAAGATAAAGTTATCGATTCCAAAACTTGCTTTTTCACAAAAAGGACGATTTTGCTTATTATACTAATATTTACGAATATTGTTACATTTCATTTTACCAGATTAGTAATTAAGTTATAGTTCTCTATGATATAAAGGGTCCTAACAGACGATAATTACATGAAATAATATTGAAAAGTCTTAAATCTACTGAACAGCAGTCCTATAATTATTAAATTCTTGCAGTTATTTTATATATATTTTATATGTCGATGTAAAAATGGCATCGGAGACCCTCAAGTGTAACGGAAGTACAGAACATATTAGTGTTAACCCTCACGCTGCGTATTTTTTTTTATTCAAATAGTTTCAAATATTGTGTATTTTTTATTTCATATTTGAAATCTATATACATTTTAGAGTTAAAATATACAAAAAGTTTTTGCAAAGAGTTTTTTTTTAAATATAGAATTAGGTCCTACATAAAAGGTGTTCAGAATAATGAAATTGAAGAATAATGATATAAGAGCTAAATTTTGAAAATTAATGTTGGTTAAATTATCATTTATTTTATAAAATACAAAAGCAAAACATATATACTAATTAAAAAATGCAAAAGACTTAGAAAACATTTTTTAGAAAAGAAGTCTTGTATGATAAATTTCTAAACAAGGCTCGAGGCAAAGTCCTACCTCGCATTCCTTGTACCAAATTCGCGTTTCTTTTTTGAAGTTTTTGTTCCAACTTCAGTTTTTTTAACAACAGACAACACACTATCTACGAGGCTCTTTCTTGATGGGATTTGGGGGTATATTACTTTCAAAGTTTAGTCTCATGAGTCTATTACTGTCATGTACTGTTGGTCTCATTTACTATTATTTCCAACATAACATCGTCAAAATAATGTTCAAAATAGTCCAAAACGGTTGCATCATTTTCCGAAGTGAAATTTCGTCCGGGATTTCCAATGAAAGGAACATCATCTAAATGAACTAAATAGCTTTACAAGATCTACTACCAAGTTAAACTTGGAATCACAAATGGAGTGAAAAACCTTTGTACCAGTTTTACACTGACTGACTGTAAATTGCGAATAAGGTACACCATCCTTTGTCGAAAATAAAACACACCAATTACAGTCAGCACCGCTTATAAGGTACCTCGCTTATAGGGTCAGTTTTCTTAAGTCCCGTCGAACTTAATAGGAAACATGTGCTAAAGTGCACCTCTTATACAGTCATTTTCTCTTTCTTGTTACCGGTTGTATGGTCAGTTTCCTGTTTTCAGCGTGTTTCAGTTTTTTTAAGAAGTCAGTGCGAAATCGGAGAGGACAAGAATTCAAGTCTTTATTTCCCTTCCTTTCCTCTTTTCTTGTTTGTGTAGCCATCCCCTCTCTGAGTTCTCTTTTCCCCTGACAAGAGGTGGACATCTGTCTGTTTATTGGTTGAAGTTATCTCTCCCTGCTTAAGTTGAAATTGAGACGAAACAAGTAAAGGAAAATTTTGTTGCATTTGAATCATACGTCATGAATAAGAACGTTCATTTTTTAATTATGGCTTCGAAAAGAAAGAATTTATCATTAGCTGCCAAAAATGAATTGATTAAAAAATTTAAAAAATCTAATCATTTAAAGGCTGATTTCGCCAAAGTAAATTCGATTCGCTGAACGACATTAACAACATTTTAGTTGCCAAACTTTGCTCCTCAAGTATTGAAATAAAAAATCAAGAAAGAAAACGTCAGCGCTTGTCACCTTATGGGAATGTGGATAAAACTCTTCTGTTATGGGTTTAAAATACACGATATATGCATAATAGGGTTGTATTGTTCCGCATCTATGGTCATCCCGCTTATAGAGTCTCATTTTTCTGCACCGCTGAACTGACCCTATAACCGATACAAACTAAATACTTAGTTTTCATAAGAAAACGTAACTGATTTTCCAGAGAAAGATTCTCTGACACGTTCGCAGTTGTATGAAATTTTTGCTTGAAATTATTCAATTATTAGAAACGAATTCGCCGTCTGTTGTCTTTCCAGAAAGAATGTCTTTTCTGACAACAAAATCTCTCCTCCAGTCTCATTAATCTCAGGAAGACAATTCAACTGACTCTTTTCGGCAGCATTCAAGTTGTCACTGCTGATACAATTAATGGTGGAAGCAGTTAAAACATCGGAAATATGGTCGCCAGATAAGACCGGTGAATTCTCTAGGAATGAGGGATAGTATTTGCAAAATGGTGACAGAAAGATTTTGAAGCAGCTCTTTTTTTACCGAATTTCTCATTTTGCAAAGTCGCCAAACAGTCTCCGTTCATTCTTTAAGAACAATGCATACATTGTTTGCTGGGGGAAACTGCAAATTAAATCCACTGCATGAGTTGAAATTTCCCCATCTTGCGAAGTTATGAATGAATGATTTTGACAGCAAGAGGCTTGCATTTCAATGAGACGTAACTTTAGGTTAACACGCTAAAAGAGGAAACCGTGAGTTGGGATTTTAGAAATTCAGCATGTACAACCAATGAAATCTTATTACCACTAGATTTACGGATGTTGATCCTATACCTATTTTTATTGAAGTGAGCCAATTTGAGTCATACAAGAAGATGGAAGTTTTTTGCAAAGAAAATAGTTCCAAATTAATTTAAATAAAATGTTTATTATCCAAACATTCATGAAAAACATTTTTTACATATAAAATCTGTTTTTGAAACCCATTTTCCGCCAACCTTTCTGTTCCATTGAGCACAATGGTTTCATGTCATTTCTTTTGCACGATAGTGCACTTGACAATTCTTCCTTGCATGCATGAAATTTCTGTCATTGGATGGAAGTGTTCTCGCAATATATTTTCATATTAGATCTTCAGCCAATTGGAAATTAAATCTTTTCGTGAAATATTCACATCTATATTGTTAACTAAAAACAACGTATGTTTTTGGGATATTTAAATTATATTCAATTACAAAAAAATATTTATAATATTATATAGATTTACTTTTATATATTATATATTTATATATATAATTTATATATAAAAAAAAATTTTTTACAAAGAATATATAAATGAATTTAATATAAAATGTTTATTAAAAAATTCAAAAAATTTTTTTATATATAAAATACATTTTTTTAAACCCATTTTTTAATAAGATTTCTATATTTTGATTTATATTAAATAATTTTATATATATTTATATATATATATTTATATATATTAGTAGTATATATATATAAAATAAATTTATTATATATTTATAATATTTCTATATTATTTATTTATATATTAAATATATATATTTATATATATATATATATATATATATATATATTATATATATAACTATATTTATATATATATTAAATAAATATATATATATATATATATATATATAATAAAGTATATATATATATATATATATATATACTATATATATATATATATATATATATATACATATATATATATTATATAATATATATATATATATATAATATATATATATATATATATATATATATATATATATATATATATATATATATATAGTGATCAAATTTTTAATGAGTCAAATTGGCTTGGCCCGTAAATCTAGTATTAAAGTGCACTATAAAATATCGAATATCGAATAAAATCATAAGTTGTACATTTCCGAATTTTTTTAGGTATCGAAAATGAATAATACACAACACTAACAAGTACACTATATATAGATTATAATAATGTTGTTTTATAAAAAATATTTAATAAATTTACAAAAACTACTGTGTGTACCTTTCGTACACAAAATACAAGGTTGGTTATCGGACCAACATACTGCGGACAACAACCTATACGGCCACTATACCAGATAATTGGCAGTAGACGGATATTACAATTATCCGACAGTACATCCGGCCAAAAATTATATACCGAGAAATAAGAAAAGTATAACAAAAAAAAAGGAAAAATATTAAACAATATACTGCATGAAACAATGCGTATAAGTATTTTGGAGCGTTATGTAAAATAAAAAAAAATCTTTATGAAAATAATTAGATTTATTTCTGTGTTTCATTACAAAAAATCATATATCATTCTTTTTTTCTATCTCAATTGCAGAATTGTGTTGTTGCATCTGAGAACACAAAAGACAAAATTATGACCACCTGTCAATAACGAGTTGGCCCACCTTTGTCGCGCAACACAGCTTCAATTATCATGGATGCCACAAGTCCTTGGTTGATGTCCGGAGACAGATTGTACCAGATGTTGAAGCAACGGTGACGCAAATCCGAGATATTGCGAATGGGCAGTCTCTGAACTCCGAGCCGCTGTCCCATCACATCTCAAATGGATTCTATCGGATTGAGATCCGGCTAGGACATGAACTGGAATTTAGAATCATGTTCCTGGAACACAATTTTAGCCTCCTGACACGGGGCTCCTGTTGGAACGTTCTATTTCCAGTTGGAAAAACAGAGGCCATGTAAGGGTACAACTGGTCCGTAATGGTATTCAGATACCCTGTAGCATTCATGGTCTGCTCTAACACAACCACGGGTTCCAGAGACGTCCAAGAGAACGTCCCCCAAAGCCTAATACCGCCACCACCGGGCTATGTATGACCTATTACAAATCTCTTAGAATCAAAACCCATCTATCAAAGTCGCTTAGATTAGCAGCATTTCTCAATACACACAGAAGTAAGTGAAAGAATGATTCTTCAGACTCTCCATCAGCAGTTCAATACCACTTCCACCTGATCACGTGACTTCCACGTCATCCAGGAGAGTATATATATATATATATATATATATATATATAATATATATATATATATATATATATATATATATATATATATATATATATATATATATATATATACTATATATATATATATACATATATATATATATATATATATATATATATATATATATATATATATATATATATATATATATATATATATATATATATATACATACTAACTGACAATACAGTCTAGTATTGGATATAAAATTTCAACATTCTACGTCTACGAACATCTATGTCAACAACGGGAATCGAACTTTGGACTCTGTTATCGAAAGCGACGTCCTTACATTCGAATATTTTTCATTACATACACAAAAGACAATATCCTTGATATTGCTGTTCATTTTTACTACATTTTCGGTGGAAAAACTTTAAGATAACTCTCTTTTAACTACTCTTAAACAACTGTTTTTCTTTTTGTAAAGAAAAATTCACTCGTATATATGAAATAAAAGATTTCAGAGAATCCCATTTGTTAGGTTGGACGATGTTCATCCTTTTGTATAAAACATGAAGTTCCCAAATGAACTGTAGCGATTAGTTTTAGAAGAAGCCTTTGATTAAACCCTCGCTGTGTTAAGCTTACACTTTGTCCAGCTGTGATAATGGAAAATAAACCTTAATGGAACATATTATCTGCAAAAAAACTTCACGCCCGTATATATATATATATATATATATATATAAATCAACGAAAGCGGCTTAAAGTTGGTCTTATAATGTTCCACAAACATGTGTTCGTTGGGTTTCTTTCCTTTCTGGAAAGTTCCAAGAGTCATATACAGTTTTGATGTATGGTTCAGGGGGATGGGAGTTCAAAGACGAACATAAATCATAAAGAAACAGCAGAGAGGAGAAAATATAAGGTAGAAAAGACGAGCAAGGAATGTCAACCGCGAATAAGAACGGGTGTGGGGGAGTGTCGTGGAGAAATGTAATTAGGTATGGAAGATATTTTTTTTTCTTCCTTTTTTCAAATGTATACGGGAAAAGATTCATCATCACTTGCA
>CM063509.1:3021256-3061256 GCA_032207245.1 Pardosa pseudoannulata
ATATTTGTTCAAATTTGATATTTATGTACTATTTTGTCCTATTAAATGGTTTTAATAAAAGCACATAATTATAAAATAATTTCTTATCACAATGAAATATTAAATTAAAAGTGAACTCAAAAGAAAATATCGACCTACATATTAACGACTTTACTATATACCATTGTTAATCAAAATAGTGTTTATAAATTATAGAAAAAAATGTTTCTATGATATTTTTGATTTTTTTACTTTTTACGTTTAACATTATTTATTCTTCCTCGCGTACATATACCACAGGTTCGGATGCGCTGTTCTATACTCATTTACTCTATTCTTTCAGATAGCGACAGTTCGTACTATAGTTAAGGGGTGATGATACTGTTAAAAACATGGTTTTGCTTCTATTTTTCTACTTTCCATAATTTTTTATTTCACACTAAAATATTTGAAGTTTTTGTAGAAATCTGTTATATATCACTCTAATAAACTCAGTTATAAAAATAATAAAAAATATTTGGAATATATATATAGACAGTTATATTTATATGAATATAAATGACATTTTAGCTAAAAACCTTTATTTAGATAACGTTACGGGTTTATCATATGACAGACAAACGGAAGGGAATAACAGGAAGTTATAAGTAAAAAGTTAACAACTTTAACATCTCAGTAAAATATCTGTGATAATAACTTCTAGAAAAATCGATAGTGCATTCTTTTATGTTTGAGAATTTTAATGGTCCTAGGACAATAGTTGTAATTGGTTAACTCTTACTTGAATTAGTCTCAGTGGTCAATTGTTATTGAAAAAAGCAAAGACAGCGGATTTTTTGTTAATTAAAATTTGAAAAATGAGAATTTTTACACACACACACACACACAACACACATAATATATATGTATATATATATATATATATATATTTATATATATTGTGTGTTTTTATATTTTATAGGAAACATACAATATGCCTACATTGGTTTCTCAAACTAGTTTGCTTTTCCTTACATAAATATTTATATATTGAATTTTTTAGTTCGTTAAAACTGTTTTCAATTGCGCCCACGTTTACGACAAATATTTTGCATTCACATTGAATTTTAAGTTTTTTACAACGATTCCATTTTAGAAATATGTTCCAACTAAAAAAAGCTTCTATTTTCTTGTATGAGTCAATTGGCTCCCTTCAGTAAAAATAGGTATAGGATCAACATCCGTAAATCGAGTGTTAAGCAACTACGAAAGAACTGGGCATAGTTTCGTAGTAGGTCTATAATGTGTTTAATAATAAAATTTGAAATGAATCTGTGAAATGTTTTTTATTTCAGTCTTATCGAAAAAATAATTTTCAGCGAAAATGTTTTTTTAGATGCTTAAAGATGATTCGTTCATTTAAAATGTTTAACTCATTTTAAGTCATTTTCTTGTCTTATATAGTGTTAGTTTTTATTTCCTATATGTTAAATTGAAATATCACGGACTGTGTACGATTTCTACTTCAGGAAATTTTAATTACACGTTTTAAAAACAATTATCTCTGTTTAAATCTTGAAACACAAAATTAATTTTTACTTTTTAAAAATTGTAATATTTTCAAAGATTTATTTAAACGAAAGTAAATGACGTGACGTGAAATGAAGAGAGAAGTTTTTAACGTCACTCAAGGGAGTGTGTTGTTGATTTTTTTCCCGCTCTCTCTGAAGAGAAATTAACTGCAACAACGTAATGTTTACTTCGTTTAAAGTTTAATTTCGCGTTTTCCGTGTCAGACATCTGCTGCTCCAACACTTTTACAATGTTCGCCGTCAAAAGAGGAAATGTTGTTTGGAGAAACATCACGGATACAGTTGTCATGTACTTCTGCTTCCAACTAGATTTAATTTAGTTTCCTTTTAAAATTAAATTTGACGAGATTGGAGGCGCCCTTAACGCTTTAACTGCGACTGCCGAGCGCTAAGAGGATGCGTTCGCTCTCAGATGATGTTAACGATATTTCGGATTAAAAAAAAAAAAAAACTAATAAATTTTAGATTTTCTTAAATTTATTCCTTAATCTAAAAAATCTGGAGCATGATTGAAGGAACAAGGTATTCCAAATATGAACTAAATGGTGATTTTTATTATTTTAAGTTTTCCCGCATACACATAAATAATAATTTATATAGCCAGTGTTTCAAAAGCTATTTAAAGGGAGTCATCACTTTTTAAACAACCTTTAAAAGCTAGAATTTTCGTTGTAATTCGACTTTGCGTAACTTTTATTATTACTATTTAAATTGAATAAAATTTTCAGCATTTGTTATCTATAGTTATTTAACTATATATTTAAACTTAATAATTTCTCTGTTAAGTAAGGAATTTCTTTATGGAATGAAATGTAAGTCCATGTTCAAAATTTTCACTTTTATAAAAAAGACGAATATATATATATTTATATATATATACTATATATATATATTTATTTATATATATATATATATATATTTATATATATATATATATATTATAATATATATTTATATATGTATATATATTATACATATATATATACACATACATATATATATATCTATACATATTATACATATATATATTATATATATATATATATATATATATATATATATATATATATATATATATATATGTGTATGTATATATATATATATGTATATAATCGCCTAGGAATTAATCCGCCGGTCACATATGACTATTAACCCCTATTATTTTTGATTGCCCGGGGTTAGTAGTGAATGGGTTAGCCTAAGAAATATGCAGTTGAATAACAGAGGAGTCCGTTTTGTAAATTTAAGATTAACGAATAATATTTCTCTGAGCATGGAATGAAAACACTTTTCTATTACAAAGTTAGTCTTACAGCGATATATGAGATGAATTCTTTCCCAAGAGAGAGCAGCTTAGTCGGGATAATGAAACGTCAGAAAGGAACTTAGGTCAATTAAACGGGGAACAATCTTATTGGGGCAGCTGAAAAAGGAGGTGAGTGGGCAGAAATGAGCATTGATTTCGGAGACTGCTAAAAGAATTTTAAGTCATCAAACACTCATTTAAATAAGATATAAAGTGGAAAATAGATATGAAAGACAGAATAAGAGAAGGAGAATTTTAGAGCGGTATTTTATAAGTATATAAATTAAACCCCGATTTAATGCCTCTGCAATATACTAGCAACCCCGTTAACTCTTTGCACGACTTTTTTTTCAATTTTGTAATCAGTAGTTCCCAACACTTTTTAAATATTTTATTTAATATTTACTTTAACAAAACTGAGGTAGAGTCACACTGGACATACTAGTAAAAAGAATTAACGCGTCATGTGTGCAAGTAAAAAAAATTTCATGTGTAAATCTCATATTAGGTGGCGAAAAACAAATCCATTATATTTTTAGGTAGATGGCGGTAGTGATTGATATCTCTTAAAGCTTCAATCAAACAATTTCAAATTTATGCTCGTTGTCAGGGTGACATTTCACACTAAAATTTTTTTTACTGCTTTTTGTTTGGTCCATCCAGTTGTGAGTTACAGGGTGTTAAAAATGGAAGTCAACAGAGAGAAAATTTGGTACATTTTACAGTTTTTCTCTGATAAAGGAGAAAATGCAAGCCAGGCTGCTGATATTGTGAATGGTGTTTATGCTGCCGATACTATAACAAGTAATTACGTGGAATTTTGGTTTCATCGATTGCGTTCAGGCCTTTTTGATGTTAAAGATGCACCTCGCACAGGCAGGCCGTCGTCGAAAATGACGATAAAATCACAGAAATAATCGAAGTTGACCGGCATGTTAGTAGTCGTAGCATCGCCCAGGAGCTAAAGATCGACCATAAAACAGTTTTAAACCATTTGCGCAAAGCTGGATTTCACCAAAAGAAGCTCTATGTTTGGGTGCCACACCAGTGAACACCAAACAACAGAATGGATCGAATTTCCGTCTGCGAAGCCTTGGCCAAACGGAATGAAATCGAACCATTTCTTAAACGGATGGTGACTGGGGTTGAGAAATGGGTCAGATACGACAATATTGTGCGAAAACGATCTTGGTCAAAGAGCGGTGAAGGAGCTGAAAGTGGCCAAACCAGGATTAACGGCCAGCAAGGTTCTACTGTGTATTTGGTGGGACTGGAAGGGAATCATTTATTATGAGTTGATTCCGTATGGTCAGACACTAGATTCTGATCTCTATCTTCAACAACGGGACCATTTGAAGCTAGTGATAGACCAGAATTGACCAACAGAAGAGGTGTTGTGTTCCATCAGGACAACGCCGGGATATACACGTCTGTAGCGAGTCGCTAGAAACTCGGGGAGCTTGGTTGGAAAGTTTTAACGCATCCACCCTATAGTCCGGACTTGGTACCGAGCGATTACCACCTTTTTCTCGCATTGCAAAACTTCCTGAGTGATAAGAAATTGGGATCAAGAGAAGATTGTATTAATCGATTACTAGATTTTTTTCTCCAATAAGAACCATGACTTCTATGAGAGAAGCATTATGAAGCTACCTTTAAAATGTCAACAAATTATACAACGAAACGGTGCATATTTCACCCAAATCGGACAATCAGAAACATTTTAAACAAAGTCATTAATTTCACTCAAAAAAAAACGGATTTCTTTTTCCCCAACCAAATATTAACCGCGATCATATTAACCGGAGTCCACTGTATTAGTTTAGAGGGTTAGGCAACAAGTTGAACACTTTCCTTCGTTTTTTTTCTTAACTGTGTTTTAACTTATTTTCGGCAAAAGCGGATAGAAGAGACTCGAAAGCAGGGAAGCGGCTCACTTTGGTCATTCTAACCCTACTAGCATATAGCCCGTCATATGACGGGATCAGTAAAATTTTTAATTTTCCAGAATTGTAAACTACCCTATGAGGCAGGTAAAAAAAAAAGGGTTTTTTTTTTTTTGGCTGAGAATTATCTTGCAGCAAAAAATAATCATTGATTGAATTTTAAATTATCACATACGTACCTAATCTATTATTTAAGAGAAATATAAAAGAAAATTAATTACGTAATATATAAGTTCAGTGATAAAACGTGTGAAAATAATGCAGACGATATTTAAATAATTTAAAATAAGAAATGATTAAATGAGATGGTTAAAGGAATGACGTCATAATGATAGAAAAATGTTTTTTTCATCTATTTATTCTATAATAAATTGATAAATTTAATCGCCTGCTATTAATCGGGGGAAAATGGGTCTTGAAATAATCGCATTAAATTCTCGAAAAGGGGGGAAGGAGTGAATTTCAATATTTTTGCTGTGATATGAAGTTTATTTATACCAATTTATTTTAGAATCAGATCGATAGTTAAGGAGAAGATAAACTTTACTCGCTTTAAATTTTGCTAACCCTAACTCATTAAGAATTCAATATGGAGCCTATTTCCATTCCAGGTCCAACCGCTTCAAAAATTCTTGGACAGACGGACAGATAACTTAGGTTATTATTATATAGGGGACTAGACTTGTGAACTGTTACTATTATGTTATTGTTATTGTTGTGTAGTTAGTTGTAAGTTAAATTTTAAGATAAAAGTTAACTTAGGTGGGGGAATGTCAAATCGTCTGTTAAAATTGATGTTCTACCCACATATTATCTTTTTTATTTTATTTTTTCTCTGTAAGTTGCGAGTGGCAACGAACGATTTTGTTTAGTGAAAACATGGCTGTTCTTTCGTATGCGAGAAAAATGGCTCTTGAGTTGCTTTTGTGCTTTAATATGTTAATATTATTTACGCCATAAATTCTTCTATGTGACATTTTCTGTGTATTTAAAGATCTCGCATACGTAAATATAATAAAAAGTGTTTTATATTAAAAGGGCGTCTGTTTTGAGCAATTAATTAACGCCATTGAGAACATTCTTCAGTATCACACTTCTGATTTCGAAACCCAAACGGGACAGTGATTATTTGGTGGTATATATGAATGGTATCGAAAATGATAAATTTAATCGCCTTCTTTTAACGGGGGGAGAATAAGGCTTGAAATAATAGCATTAAACGCTAAAAAAGGGGGGATGGCTTAGATTTTGAACTCGCTTTGAATTTTGCTAACCCTAACTCATAAAAAATTCAATATGGATGCCTGTATCCGTTCCAGGTACAACCGCTTCAAAAATTTGCCGACAGACACCTTAGGCTATTATTATATAGGGGATAGTTTGGATATATATCAAGTAACTACACGATGCAATAAAATTATTCAGCGTATCACGCGCTCTTTAAGTTTTTAAACTATTTTCTTTAAAGAAAGGTAAGGTTATATGCCAGTAAGTACAACACATTTTGTGCGCAAGCGTGCAAGACATGCGGTAAGAAAGTCTAAACTAGTGTTCCGGTATACACTTTAGATTGCCTGCAAATGCACGCAGCGGCAAGTTTTGGAAACTAAGGAAGTGCTGTGCAGCACATTTCGAATTTCCCATCGTTCTCCGTATCTGTACCGAGCCCGTGATTAATGGCGTCTTCCCGAACTCCCCCTCGAACATTCCGCCAGGCTGGATATACATGTTCATCCGAAACGGTGCTCTTGCATAATCGAGCCTCAGCCGCTGTCAACAAGTCCCTCATGCAATCATAATGCGAGGGCCACGGTGCTTTGTATTTTTATAATGACTTACTCTCCCCTTCCCCTTGGTAAGTAAAGCTCGTTAACCTTCTGATGGGTTATTAATTTTATTTTGGAGATGTCTGGAATTTTTAGGTTTTGGGGTATTTGGTTTTTTTGCTATAGAAATGTTTCAATGAATAATTCACCCTTTGATGCATGGCGTATTTTTGTCGAAGCTGTTAAAAGGGGGTTTGCAGAATTTTTATGTTTACTTAAAACGAGTTTTCATTTTGGGGGTCAGTAGATGGCAATCTTATGAACAACCTACAAAAATTTTAAGTCATTTCTATTTATAAATTTTTATTTTGTATCGATACCTTATAACTTTTGGGACAGCGATCATAAATTTACTTTTTCAGCAGGTGCATAGACTGTATATATAACGACTTACTTTCTCCCCCTTGGTAAGTAAAGCTCGTTAAACTTCTGATGGGTTATTAATTTTATTTTGGAGATAGATGTCTGTAATTTTTAGGATTTCGGGTGTTTCGTTTTTGGCTATACAATGAATAATTAACCCTTTAATGCATGGTGTATTTTTGTCGAAACTGTTAAAAAGGGGTTTGTAGAATTTTTATGTTTATTTAAAACGAGTTTTCATTTTCGGGGGTCACTAGATAGCAATCTTATGAACAACCTAAAAAATTTAAGTCATTTCTATTTATAAATTTTTATTTGGTATTGACACCTTATAATTTTTGAAACAACGATCATAAATTTACTTTTTTGGGCATATGCATGGACTGTAATCTCGATAAATGTCTTTATAGAATTCCATTTTACAGTACTTAATTTACGTGTAATACCAAACAAATTTTTTTCTCACGCAGTTTCTCCTTTTTCATAAATCGCATCTTGACGTGCTGTTGTATTCAGATTTCTGAAAGTAATGAAGCATTCTCATATATATTTTGGTTTTGGAGCGCTACGATCTACTTTTTGCAACACGACGGCTAATGAGACCGGGACCTACTGCTTAAAGCCGATTTCGAACGGCTACGAACATCCATGCCATTGTGGGATTCGAACCCACGAACTCGGGATCCGAAGGTCAGCACACTAACCATTCGGCCTTTGTTCGGGCATATATATTTTCATTTGTAGGAGTGTTAAACTGCGTTTAATATTCCGTTCCGTAACATAAGATGAAAGGCAGGGTATTTTAGAATCTGCTACCTAGCATGAATAACTAGCGATAATTCCATTTGAATCGTACGCTTGGGATGGGCATGCGATAGGAAAAAAATCCCCTATATAATAATAGCCTAAGTTATCTGTCTTCGATTTCATGAAGCAGTTGGAACTGGAACGGATAAAGGCATCCCTACCTGATTCTGGAGGAGTTAGGGTTAGCCAAATTCAAAGCGAGTCTAGTTTATCTTCTCCTAAACTATCCACCTGATTATAAATTAAATTGGTATAAATAGGCTTCCTATCACAGCGAAAAATATTGTCGTCTTTAAAACGTTCAAAATCCACCCCTTCTACTCTCTTTGAGCGTTTAATGCCGTTGTTTCGAAACCTATTTTCCCCGGTTAACGTCAGGCGATTCCATTGATCCCATAATAAAGAGGTAAATATAACATTTTTTCTAGCATTTTGGCGCCATTCCTCTCCTTTAATCATTTCTCATTTTAAATTATTGAAATATCGTCTGCATTATTTTCATACGTTTTAATCACTTAACTGAAATATGACATCAATCATTTTCTTTTCTATTTGGCTTCAATAATTGATTAAGTAGATACGTGATCATTTTAAATTGAATCGTCGATTATTTTATGTTGCAAGATAATTCTGAATCAAAAAATGAACAAATTTTTTACCTACTTCATAGGGTACTTTTACAGTTCTGGAAACTTAAAAATTTTACTGATATCACGGGCTATAGGCTAGTTTTAAAATAAAATCCTTTATTTTTCAGTAAATATCAAATGTTAGCTGTAGATACCAGTCTCGCTAACCCTCGACTAGCAAAATAGTAGACCGTAGAGGTCGAAACGGAGACAAACCAAGTATCTTCAGTAAATAATTAAAAATTTTAATGTTTTTATAATCGAACTAATGTATTTATGTCTGAATATATTTGAAACCGTTTGGCAAAATTCTAATCTACAAGCATCTGCAATCTTAACTCCTTGACCTACCAATAAAATGGAATTGGACGTAGTCTAAAAATACTGTTTCATTCGGATCACCCCAAAGATTCTACAAACTTAGAAACTTAACATTTTAATTCGAAATGGGCATCCCTATAAAACATTTAAAATGGTTCATATGGGATGTGAATGAGCAATAAATAAGAAATATTATAAAATAAATGAGTATTTCTGCAAAGTGTGGAATATTTCAAAGCGTTTTCGAATAGGTAGAACTGACATTTTTTTAAATAGTTCTATATTTCGCTTCTTATATCGTTTTTTAAGGACACGTGACATTTGGTTTCGAATCCTACTGCTGACAGGGATATTCAAATTGCTTTTCTAAAAATTAGTTGCAGATTTAATTTTTTCTCATGTAGCAAAATGTTAGCTCGTGTAGCAGAAATTAGACTGTAGCACTCCAAACCAAATCGAACTTAATTTAGAAAAAAAAGTAGAACTAGCGCCTTAAATAAGCATTTAATTAGAAATATGTATTCACGACTTTGAATCCGAACTCTTATTGCCAAGTCGAACGGAGACCGAATCGTAGGGGGTTGCTCTTTTAACAGGAGTTCGCGGGTTTCAATCCCTCTGTGGGCATGGATGTTCGTAGCCGTTCGGAATCGGCTTTAAGTAGTAGGTCCCAGTCTCATTAGCCCTAGGGAGCAAAAAGTAGATTCTAATGCTCCAAACCAAACCTAATCGAAACGTCTATTGAATGTTCGACGCCTGTATGATATAAGAGTTCCAAAAGAATGTTTTTTAGTTAACGTAGAACAAAATATTTATTCAAAAAGCAGATAATATTGATTATATACTGTAATATTCATTACTGTAACATTCATTATTACATCTTCCATCGTTACAGAAAATTTTGAATTTGCATTCTACTGAAGCAATGTTGCCAATTTTAAAGAATAAATACGCATTTTCAAATAAGAAAACCGTAGCGCTCCAAATCAAACCTTATTGCCAACGTGAAATCGAATCCAACGCATATGGGAGTTGGTAAAGGAAAGAGATAGAAATGTTTAGGAAATCTTATTTCAGTAAAATTATTTCTATATTGTGACGTAATTTTGTTAATGAATGTTGACTTGCTATAAAATATAGGTCAAATTTTATCTTAACCGAAGATCTGGAAGTTAGCAAATATTTAATTAAATTATGTAGATCTATTCAGTCATACACTGCTAGTTAAATAAAAAGTGTTGAATCACGGTTAGTTGGCTAATCTAGGATAACCTATAGCAAAGAAAAGACCTAGAGTGTATGGGGAAGAGATAAAGGGACTAAAGCGGTACAACAAAAAGAGACTAAAACCCTAAATGCATTAAAGCACTGTACTAGAGGGACTGAAACGCTAAAAGACGAAGGCACTAAAGGGACTCAGGCTAAAATATCTTTTGTTTACACGAAACGTTTACTGCGGAATGGAAAGCAGGTATCTAACGTCATACTCCTACAATTAAGGATGTAAAAGTTGGGTACTAAACGTTGGTTAGAGATACAAATGGTTTTGATTACATAAAAGGAAAGTGCTCTGGTTTGTCCAAGTTACTGATACTTGGAATTTATGTTTGTACATTCGACGAAACAAAAAGTAATATGGAATCTCATGTTTCCAAATAAAGGATAAACAAATGTATCGCAATGTTCCATTTAGATAAATTGACCCAAGAAATTCTTTACGCGGGGGAAAGTCTTTAAACAGTAAACAATTACCAGATAAAGAAGGTATGTGTATTTATGGAAACTTCGGGTGAGAAGGTACTATAAAACCGTTACTTTTAGAACATTTACTATTTAAAAACACTTTTTTCAAAATTATCAATGACGGTGGCCGATTGGTTAGGGTGCTGGTCGTCGGTACTGGAGTTCGTGGGTTTGAATCCCACTATGGCATGGATGTTCGTATCCGTTCGGAATCGACTTTAAGCAGTAGGTCCCGGTTTCATTAGCCCTCTTAATGCAAAAGATAGACCGTAGCGCTTCAAACCAATACCAACCAATACCAATACCGAAACTATCCGTGATGTTTGATAAACTATGACACTAACCTTTAATTTGTCCAAGTCTGGCCACTACACCGGACATGTATATTTATAACTACTATATAACATAATTGTCAGTGTTCGCCACAACGAACATTATGTGAAAAATGAAAAATATATTTTTTTTTGTTTATTTTACAGAGATCCTAATTTCTATACAGACATTTGAAAAAAAAAAAAACAGAAATTAAAAAATATTTGAAAAAAACACCTTGTCGAATTAAGGGCTAATATTAGCTCTAGAATGACCAGAGTAATCTTTTTGGCCGTAAAATAATTTTTAGAAGCGATTATTATTTAAGCACTTTTATCAAGCATCTGCTTTTTCACGATTTTTTATACTTTTTTGGAGTTTTTAAGCTTTTGGCTGTCTCGTGTATCCCATAGGATGTACCCATGTAATTCTTTATACGATTGCATATCCCATGGTATACAAAATGATTCAAAATATATAAAGCTTAAAATAATTTGGTGTAGCATCTGAAATCGAGTTAGATTTTTCAGTTATAAAAACCTTTAAAATTGCATCTGTGAACATCATAACAAAATGGGACAGAAAAAGGGCTACTGGTTCAGACGTTGATCTTTGTTACCTAATGTAGCTTTTTATCTAATGTACGTCCTAACAAAATGGGACAGTGAAAAGGTTAACCCTCACTGAAAAAGATGCTAGGCATTGTTTGATGTGTCGATAGAACCGTGATGATTCAATTAAGTTCTTTTATTCTGCTTAGCTTTTAAGATCATTTTGTTTCACAATACAAAGGAATTATATTTTTGTTTTACAGTATTTGTGCGTTATAAGTTTCATTTTTCTCGGAGAGGCACAATAGTATAAAATCTTAGTGTCCTTTACTTGGAGAAATACTGTTATCGTTAAAGTGTATAATTACTCCATAGTGTGAAGACCCTCCTTTGTTCAGAACCGAAATCACCTGATCTGAATTCCTTCTGTTCCGACCGGCTACAATAGCACGGCGACGCCGTGTCTGGGATGTTGACAGTTCGGTTGAATAGGCGTCACGCAACTGATCGGTAGCGGTAATGATACCAGGGGATTGCATGCAGAAGTCCAGAATCAGGACAGCTAGCAAACGAGAATTCAACTCAAAAAACTAGCTGTAATCTTAGCTGGAGTTCTCAGGTAACTGGAATCGAAACTGACCCAAAAATGGTTGGCGGGACCGTCACTGACACCCAGGTATAAAAAGTCTAGAATTTTGTTACTCGGGGCTTTTCAACATTTTTGTTTTGACGGAGGTGCGTTGACCTCGTGGAGGTTTCCTCGACTTTTGACCCGAGTCAGCTTTTGAGTGATTACGTTCGGGAGACTCGCTCCCATAAGGAACGGCAGGGTCTTGGAAACCAAACGGGGGATATATTGGGTTTGCATTGCACCCTGGAAAGGCCTCTCCATTTGTGAGATTATTGAATATTTTTTTCGACTGTGATCTTCTTGGTAATTTTACGCAAGCAAACAATCCTTTACATTTCGACTTGTTTTGGGAGAATTAGAATCCTTTTGTATATACTGTATATACCCCGTATGTACTCCAGAAAAAGTAAAAGTGATTTCCAATTCTATCGTGACTGTGATCCTTCTTCACGCTACTTCTCACTCAAGAACATTGAAGTCCTCACAATGGCATAACAAGGTATATCATAAAATAACCATTTAAGTCAGTCAGAGTAATAATAGACGAAAAATGTCATACTTTACCTAGTTTTCCTATGAAACAATTACTGGTATGATTTCGTTTGAATCACTACGGTCAAATTTTTTGCAACACGACGCCTACTGAGACCGTGACCTACTATTTAAAGCCGATTCCGAACGGCTACGAACATCCAGTGAGATTTGAACTCCAGTACCAAAGATAAGCTGCCTAACCATTCACCAATAGCTAAAAATAGGCCTTTAAAGGAAAAAGTAAACAATTATTATATAAATTTATCATAAATAGCTAAAGTCTGTCATAAAATACATTTTATCCCTATTGAGGATGAGTCATTGATAAACAAAAAGGAAAAATATTTGCTAATAATCCAAAATGCAAAACGCTAAAAGAAGTACACAGCTTAAAAGCAGCGGATTGAAGCTCTCTATCTCAATATCTCTCTCTCTATCTCACTCTCTCTCTCTCTCTGTATATATATATATATATATATATATATATATATATATATATATATATATATATATATATATATATACACACTAGCATACAGCCCGCTATATGCCGGGATTAGTAAAATTTTAATTTTCGAGAATTGTAAAGTACCGTATGAGGAAGGTAAAAAAATGGCTTCTTTTTTGGCTCAGAATTATCTGTTATACTCTTAATAATTTGTTTATCTTCATACTCTTCTAAAGTCTCTCGATACTCTCAATGCAGTTCAGAATCAAATTGAATTCAATTAGTCAAGCCTTGAGGTTATGTATAAAAAACAAACACACAAACGAACAAACTTCTTAATTTTCAAAGTTACGTAACTTAAACACTAGATATTCATTAGTCCGTGAAATAGCTCATAGACATTTATGAAAAGACTTTTTTGTTAATACTAGTGATAAAATTTTCATTGCAACAGAAAATAATCTACAAGTAAATTCAAAATTATCACATATGTATCTAATCTATTATTTAAGCCAAATATAAAAGAAAATTATTTACGTAATATCTAAGTTCAGTGATAAAACGTATGAAAATAATGCAGACGACATTTAAATCATATAAAATAAGAAATGATTACATGAGATAGTTAAAGGAATGACGTCATAATGCTAGAAAAAAATGTTATTTTTATTTATTTATTATGTGATAAAATTAATCATCTGTTCTTAACCGGGGAAATAGGGCTAGAAATAATGGCATTAAGCACTAGAAAAAGGAGGAAGGTGGGAGATTTTAAAGACTCGTTTTGAAATTTTCTAACCCTAACTCATGAAGAATCGAATATTGATGTCTCTATCCATTCCAGGTCCAACCGCTTCATAAATTCTAGGATAGACGGGCAGATAACTTAGGCTATTATTATATAGGGGATATATATATATATATATATATATATATATATATATATATTTATATATTTCTCTTTCTCTGACACACATACAACCCTTTGCAAATAGCTCTAAGCTGTTTCAAACTGACTAAAAGCAGGTAGAATCGGTTCAGTAAAGAACTTTCGAGTGCCGTATTTCATACTTTAACAATCAAGTTATCGTTATTCTATGGAATAACCAGTTAAGTCGTACAATATAATAATTTTATATACTTTGACTTGCCTAGTTATCTCATGAAATAACTAGTTGAAATAAAGTATTTCGTACTTTAACGATAACATAAGCCATATTTTTCGAGAGTAGGAGCTTAATAAACACGCGTATGTTCGAAATCTATTTCTCTCTGAAATTCTAGCACTCCCCCTTATCCTCCGGATCCGCACAAATTGCTGAAAGCTTCCGGCGAGAGCATGTTATGCAAAACGCCTCCATCCATCATGGTCGTCCTAGACCCTTCCGAAAGGGGAAAGCATTTTTCCCTATTTCCCCCCATGCTGTTTTTTAAAAGCAACAAATCACGATATACCTTGGGAGAGGCAGGACTCCACGAAAAAGAAATTTAAGAAAGTCTGGAAGGGAGAAGGGGGTGGCATTAAATTGAAACCGATAGTGTTTTATGTCATATTCTACGGGTCATTAATCTGTTTTCTGGTATATAATGACCCACCCACTAATGACTAATGGAACTTATTGAAGGCTTAAAAATGCATAGGAATAAGGCTCCAGAGAATTTTTATCCTATGTTGTTATTTTAGACTTTTATGTTACGGCTAACTCAAGTACTCGGTTTTGCTCTGGCAAAGATGGACTTTGATACATTTATTTAGATTTGGGTTTATTATTTTGATTGCTGGCGAATTACGAAAATATCTGTTGAAATTAATTGTTGAATTTTCAATATTTGTGAAAATGGCTGAATGGCTTCAAGAATTTGCTGAAAATTGTTGTTTAAATTCTTATTCTTGACTTTTAATTACAAACATTTTAGACTTAAAAATAAATAGTCTAGAACTCTATTACTTAATGTAAATTTTATTTATTTCCTAAGTACCACAAAAACTAAAATTTTACATTTCTTATAAAATCAAAATAAGAAATTCTTTTGTAAATTGTATACATTGTGTAAGAATATTTACACTGAAATAATTTTTCAACATGATTAAATCATAAATAAAAATTTAATAAGGAATGAAATCAAATTTATTGACACAGACAAAACATCAAGCTTTATCCACAACATTTTTATTGTTTGCATTGAGGCCGAATGGTAAAGGCGCAGGCTTTTGGTACCGGAGTTCGGATGATCGAATCCCCCCTGTGGCTTGAATGTTCATAGCCGTCCAGAATCGGCTTTAAACAGTAGGTCCCCGTCTCATTGATCATCGTGCTAAAAAAAAGTTGACCATAGATCTCCAAACCAAACTATGGTGAAAATGTCGACCCCCACTATCCTTCGCAAGCCACTTTTTTATTGACTTCATGCTGATATTGGCGATGGTTTCTGACAAATGCTGAAATAAATATAAAATTCTTTTAAAAATGTGAAACCTGTTTAAAGGAAAAAAACATTTTAAAAATAGCCAGAGTAATTCTGTGCTTTCTATGCATTATTACCAAAATAATTTTCAGTCATAAAGTTTATTTTAAAAGTATGGTAGCTGTGATTCTTAAAAGGACCATAAACTTTTAAATTACCAAAACCAGACAAAAATATTATTTCTATTATTATTGTTGCATTTATAGTTTGTCGCTTTATTCTGAATTGTATACAGAAAAATATATATTTAAATTGATTTATTAAAAAGTTACAAGCCTGCAAAACACATAACTTTTCCCTTAAATAGACATTAAAATGTAAACCAAGATATGCAGAATTTTTAATTTGCATTTTATATTAATTTTTAATTAATATTTATTTTTTCAACCAATAATCTTATGAGAGGTGATTTGTTTATACCACTGTTTAGCCTACCGCATTGAGCTGCTTTTAGTTAGTAGAAAAAAAAATGAAAACAATTCTGCTTCCAATTTGCACTAACACTAGAGATTATAAAAGAAAAAATCTAAAAGTGCTGGTGCTTCAAAATTAGATGTTTCTTCCAACATCTACTACCAAAGAAAACATCATAAGAAACAGCTCATAAGTTTTTATGATTGGATGTTTCAAATGAAGTAGCATATAAATTTTCTACTATAATTGTAATTATTTCTTTAAAATTAGAATGAGTAAACAATGGTATACATACTTGATATCGATGTTCTATCCTTTCAAGTTGTTTAAGTTGTATAGATGAGATTATGGATAACCTTACAGCTAATAATGAAGATGACTCAAAACGAAATAAATCTTTCACAAATGAACTTCATTCAATAAATGAGTAGATAATATATTTTAATTATTTTAAGGGAAAGTCATTACTTTTTGTTTCTTTTTTACTTATTATGTCTTTTTGTATAACTATCTAAAGTACTTGAAATTTTTAGCATTGTTCTATTAAATAATTGCTAATTTAAATATTTCCCTGTAATATTTCCCTGTGTTTACTTTGCTTTTGGGTTTTTCTTTTTTTTTTGTAAAGTACTTGTTTTTAAACTTTTACTGCATTTCGACCACATACATAAAATAATATAAAATTAAATACTACTTATTTTAAATTTTATATTAAGTGGAAGAGTTAAATAAATATATATGCTCTGGTAAATATTTACAAATATTATTACATTATCTATTACAAAATTTTATTTTAAAAAAACAGGAAAATTAGAAGAATTATTCTAATGTGCTTGTGAAATTTCTGGAGACATAGATGGACAGATAGCTTTGCATATTTTGTATCCTATTGAGTTTGCTCTTTTCTTTTGTCGAGTTTCTAGAACAAAATGACAATTTACTCCTGGAAAATGATTTCCGATTTACTGCAATTCTGGCTTTTAATAAATTCATTAAAATCTACGCTCTCAAAACGATCTTAGTAAAAAACTAACCAAATTCTGTCCTAAACATTCTTCTCACAAAACATCTGCCATAATCAACATCTGATAAATTGAATACCTGCGTAAAATATATTACACATTTTACACCAGGAGAGTGAATGTATTCTCATATAAACATAAAAAGTATTTAAAAATTGTATTTTAATTTCTATAACTTATAAATAATTTTTTAAGTGGAAAAATTAGAATTTGTAAAATGCTCTCAAAACTAATTAGATATGGAGTTTCATCATAGCATTATAACAAACTTCCGTGATAATCTGAAATCAAAATGTGCAATATTTGTTTAGAGGACCCATAAGTTTCAGGCTATTATGTATTTTTAAAACATGCTTATAATTGTACCACTTTTTGAGGGTCATTTTGAAATGTATTTAACTCTCTAAAACAATAAATTTATTCTCATAGCAATAATTTTACTTTAATTAAAGAAAACATCATTATTGTCTTATCGTCTGTTAAAATTCATGCTCTACCCGCATATTATCTTTGTTTTTTTTTTTATTTTTTCTTTGTAAGTTGCGAGTGGTATAGATAAACGGCTTTCTAGGTTCAAATAACGGTGGTTCAGCATTTTTAAAAACAAAACTTTAATGGACTAAGGACACAGCGTATTATTAGGCCGCCGCCTTCATTACATACATAACACCATAGACTAAAAACTTTCTACCCCGGCGCGGACATCAGCGCCCTCTGGTGGAAGCAATTATTCTACAAGTGGCAACGAACAATATATTTAAAAAAAAAACATGGTTGTTCCTTCGTATGCGAAAAGAAAATAGCTCTTGAGTTGCTTTTGTGTTTTGAGATATTAATATTATGTACGCCAAAAATTCTTCTGTGTGACATTTTCTGTTTTTTAAAGAACTAGTATATGGAAATACAATAAAAGGTGTTTTATCTTAAGAGTGCGTTGTTCTGAGCATTTAACTGCGCCATTGAGAACAAATATCTGAAATACTTATCTGAAATATTTTGAACACGAATGTTGAATTTTAAGTTTTTAACGAAAAACATGCTTCGAAAATGGAATCTAACAACAAAAAGCCCTTAAGTCTATTTTATATTTTTAAAACATGTTTATAATTGTACCACTTTTTGAGGGTCATTTTGAAATCTATTTACCTCTCTAAAACAAAAAATTTGCTCTCATAGCAATAATTTTACATTTAATTAAAGAAAACGTCATTATTGTCTTATCGTCTGTTAAAATTGATGCTCTATCCGCATATTATCTTTTTTATTTTATTTTTTCTTTGTAAGTTGAAAGTGGCAACGAACGATAATTTAAAAAAAAATTGGTTGTTCTTTTGTATGCGAGAAGAAAATGGCTCTTGAATTGCTTTTGTGTTTTGAAATATTAATATTATTTACGCCGTAAATTCTTCTGTGTGAAAATTTCTGTTTTATAAAGAGCTAGTATATGGAAATATAATAAAAGGTGTTTTATCTTATAAGTGCGTCGTTTTGAGCAGTTAACTTCGCCATTGAGAACAAATATCTGAACTACTTCAGAATCACACTCCTGATTTTGAAACCCAAACGGGATAATTATATTGAAATGCTGTAAATTTCGTGCAAATATATGGAATAGGTTTTGAGACATCTTGAGCGCGGCATTTATAATTTGGCTTAATGTGAAAAATCAACTGAAAATAAGTCAACAACTGCGAAGTGTTCTGCTGAGCCCATATATCACGTGAGTGTCTTTTATGTTTTTAAACATAAATTTTAAATTAAGGAAAATTTTTTTATGCCTATTTTTTTCAAAATGCTTAGAACATCTTGATCTATAACATATACTGTTTTTAAAAAATTAAAATTTTTGAAGGTGTAAAGTCTTGAAACTCCTTAACACTAGAATTACGGTGGTCTTTGTATACCTAGAATTACGGCGGGTGTCATTTTGACCCCTTGATAAGATATCTGCCTATTTCTCTATATGATATAATATATTTGGGAAAATAAAATAAAGCAAATTAATGACAACTACAATTGGCTTTTAAAAATATACAGACTTTGCAGGTATGTAGGATCAACTCAACTACGTTCTCTCCTAAACTTGGATCACTTGGTCTCATTTAATCTTCTCCTAAATATGGAAATCCGTTTAATAAGTATTTGGTTCTAACATCTACTTCTAGCCAAAATTTTATTCCGAATTTATCGAGTTTGTTAGGCATATACTGCAAAAAACGGCATCTTGTTTTTGTAGTGAATAACCGTTCATCAAACGTAATATTTTCATTTGGTTTGTAGCAAAGCTTACAGTTTTCTATAAAAGTATTCCACACCTCAGATATTAGTGTAAATTTATCACAGTGCAAACGTGAAGACCTTGTTAGTTTATTTTCAAAACGAAGAAATTTCATAACTTCCGGAAACCTATCTCTACTCATAGTTTCATGAAATACCTTTGGTCCCCAAGTCTTGGACCACAAACTAAGAATTGGTAAGCCCTTGGCGACTAATGCCCCCTTAAGTACAACAACTCTATGAACGCTTCCAGTTCTGCTAATAAAATAGTGAAAGAGTCATTATGAAGTTTACATTTGTCTTCAACATCAATATATAGCCTGCCGTATTTCTAGGTATAATCATTTGTTAGGGCTAAAATAGAAATACGATTTTCTTGAAATCTTTACTATTTCGAAAATCACAATGATTTAGGAAAAGTCAAGAAAGGATTAAGATATTTGCAAAAGAAATAGAAGAGCTGTCAGAGATAAAAGTTTGCTAAGTGTCAAAATGACTCCTTCCGTAATTTAAGTGTTAAATGTGATGCCCACTTAAAGAACAGAATTGATTGACGATAGATTATCGCTAGAATTAGTATTATCTAGAAAAAATACAATTAACTTTAAACTCAAAACTTCATAAATTCATTCTTCAACGATCATTTCAGTTACTTGTAGTCTTAATGAAGGTGAAATGTTTTAACCTTTTTATCCTGACTGTACTTATAAGTACTGCTTCAATCAAATACTTATACATACCTAAAAAAGCCTTTTTTTCCTGACGGTACTTACTCACAAGGACATAAACAATGCAGTACCTACAGTAGAAAAGAAACGACAGCACCAAACAGGAATCCTTTCGATTCAAATTTTATAATAGGCGCGTTGCATTCGAAGGTCATTTTGTGGTAGAGTGGATATACGTGTTCAATTGAGTCAATTTAATGGTTTATTACCAGTTATTTGGTACTATTATTTGAGACTTCTATACTTCGTAGGTAAGCATTTCATCTGTTTTATTCATAATTTAATGTTTTATTTTCTATCACAAGGTTCCCATAGTCCTTAAAAGTCTTTAAGAACTCCTTAATTTTAGCTTTCCTTTTTAAGGGCCCTTAAAACTACTTAATTTTTATCAAAGGTCCTTAAAAACTCCTTAATTTTGAAATTGGAACACTATTCATTTCTTCCATGGAAAGATATGACAGAAAAATTAGCTGAGTTACAGAACTTGAACAAAAATTTCTCATTTAAAAAAAAAAAAAAAGGTTGAACTTTTAAAATGAAATTATTTACGTATGTGAATTTGCACCATTGGAAATTTCTTTGTAAATAGTAAATAAATATTTGTTAAAGTTCATAAGTCTTTTACATTTTTTAGCCAAAAGTGCAGTATTAATAGCAAAGAAAATCCTCAAATACATATATGTTGTCAGTATGTTACTGTACTAATTCAAAATTCCTTTCCTCGATATCCTTAAAAAAATTATGAAAATACTTTTAGCTCATTTGTATTTTTTATGGTCACGAGCTAGAAAACTTATTTGACAAATGAATAATCTTTCTCATACTTTAAACTTTAAAGTATAAAGTCAGCTGCCCTTTTCTAATAGCTAACAGTCATGCAGATTTTAATTAAACGTAGCATGGAGGGGGGGTTGCAGGTATTTCAGTTACTTATGGAAGTTTAATTTTCTTTGGATTGAATGTAATAGAAAAGTCTAAAATTTCTTCTTTCCCAGGTAATGTCGGGTATAATCATTGAGTATATTCAAACACACACACACACACACACATATATATATATATATATATATATATATATATATGGTTTGATTTTGGTTTGGTTTGGAGCGCTGCGGTCTACTGTTTTGCAACACGAGGGCTAATGAGACCGGGACCTACTGATTAAAGCCGGTTCTGAACGGGTACGACCATTCATGCCATAGTGGGATTCGAACCCACGAGCTACGGTACCGATGATCAGCGCCCTAACCAATCGGCCAGTTTTCGGCTATATATATATATATATATATGAGAGTCATTATAAAACCCTCAGAAAGTACTGTTTATACCATTGTATTTTATTCACAATTTATTTTTAGTTTGATTACTCAAACTTTCGATGTATATTTCTAAATTAGTTTTTGTCAAATAGATTTATCTTATATTAATTTTTATACATTTTTAAAACTTAATTCTGAAATTATGGCATTAGTAGGGCATTTATTGAACATGCCTTGTCTGGTTCATAATCATTAAAGTATGTTCCTCAGGAAATAGGATTTATGTCGTTAAGCCGTGTATTTCAAGTAGGTCCTTATAAAAAGTTACTTTGGTCCTTAGAAAGTTCTTAAATTTTCTTCTGGAAAAGGAGTGGGAACCCTCTATCATAGAGTCAAAAATATAAGTTGGTACTAGAAAGTACCAGCTGCAAAATGAACTACTAAAATACGGTAAAAAATTTCTTTTTTTTAGGATTATTCTCTATTAAAACATATCTAATGCTGCCAAAATGCAGTAAGAAAGTGGATGATAAATTAATTCAGGATATAAAGGGTTAAAGGAATAATCTGATCTTATAAAATTAAAAAAAAAAATGGTTGAATAATTAGGACTTGAATAAACGAACTTGGATTACTCTATTGCAAAGTGCTTGTGCAGTATAAACATTTATAGAATTCTTATAAGAAATGCCGAAATAAAGTTGCATTGGACACTTTGCTTTGTTTGAAATAAAGTAATTGGAAACAGGAAAAAAATATTGTAAAACAAATGACATTCAAATATTGGACCTAGCAAGGGGAAGGTCTGGCAACAGTTTGATATCTTCCCACCATACGTTTCCGCCTCGAAATAAACTGCGTGAGCCATTTTATCTTTGGGTTGGCGATCAAGTATCCTCTCTCGTAATCCACGCCAGCATTTAAGCCAAAACAGCTCTGAAATCCGATGCCTTCCCCTCCCCTGCTATATCGCTTTCAGCAAACGACGGGATGGTTAAGAATGATTGACAGCCCGTGACCCCTGACGGACCCCTTTCCCCCCTCGTAATGGGACCCCCGGATCAAAACCGCAACCGTACGCGAAAGCGTTAAAAGCGGGGGGGAGGCGAGAAGACTTTGCAAAAGCGGGCTTTGTCGAGGCGGGCGGGAAGCAAAGTGGTTGCATATTGCGAAGTGAATAATACGAGTGGGAGTGACGGGCTGTTTGCCCAAGCTGAAAGGGGGAGGGAGGAGAGAACGTTTAACTGTCACTTTTTATATAGACGCTTCGTTTATTTCAATTGAACGGTGCAGAAACAGAGTTATCTGAGCGTCGCTTGTATCTCCTGGCGTAGCACTTGAACTTTCCGTTTGTAGATCGAGAATAACGGTGGCATGGGACTGAGAGAAAAAAAGAAATTGACGCAGGAGGCACGAGTCGATCGATTTTTGCTTTGAGGGGGAAAAACACGAGGAATAGTGTTTAATGCATTCTGAAAGAGATAACTGTAAAAGAAAAACAACGCTTGTGGTATATTTTTGAATATCACAGAAAACAACTAGTGTATATTTACTGAATATTACTAAATATAACGTTATTCTACGATGACGTCGGAAGGTGGCCGAGGGGTTAGGGCGCTGATCTTCTGTACCGGAATCCCTTTGTAGCATGAATGTATGTAAACGTTCGCAATTGGCTTTAAGCAGTAGGTTCCGGTGTCAGGAGCCCTTGTGTTGCAAAAAAGTAGACCGTAGTGCTCCAAATCAAACTAAATCCACGGTGACTAACGTAGCGGATGAACACGTTTACGGATATAATTTTACTGCTAATGAAGAAAATTATTTATTCTGGATAGAGGCTAAACTAAAAATTTTAAGTTAGTCATTTAATGAATAAATCTAAAGGCAAAATGATTTAAAACGACGATTTAACATTTTACAATACATTACAACGAAAAATGTGCGATACTGTTTATCACTCGGCAAATGTCTGAAGACAGGTTTATAATCGGGTTCATCGGGTGGATAATAGAACAGGTAAATCCCGCTGAACATCAGCTTCCCAAGCCCTTACATAGCCAACGATGGCCGAATGGTTAAGGCGCTGACATTCTGAACCAGAGTTCGTGGGTTCGAGTGCAACCGGGGCATGGATGTTCGTAGCTATTCGGAATCGGTTTTTAAGCAGTACAGGTTAATGTCCTGATTAACCCGTAGAAAAGTAGACCGTACTTTCCCAACCAACCATCCAAGCTTTTACATGTTTTCCACGACCCCACAAAATACTTTTACTGAAAAAATATACAGTGCACAAAATAAATGTATTCGTAAAAAGGCAGATTGCATTCGCATTTAAATTTAAAAATGTGGACAAGACGTGGCACCCTTTAAAAAACATTAAAAATGAATACTAGACGCAAGTTTCTCTCTTCATGAAAGGCTGCTAAGTTTGTCAAAATAATTCCTCTTAAAGTGGAATGGAATGTTTCCACATTTCTCATTAGTATTGGTATTTGTTTCCATTTGGAATAAAACAGTCCTATATCTCTTATATTTTATGTAACAACCACACATATTTATGAAATTTATACAAGCATTTTGGAATTCTGCCGATTGGTAGTCAATCAGACTTATCAGATCGCCTTCTTGTTTCAGTACACCCTCTAAGCCGTCTTCAACTAGTGCTTAAAGGCTTTCACACCTAGAGCCATCTGGTGTTAAACATTAAAAACTGATTGGGACCAAACAGAAAATCTTTGTCAGACCAACTTACGTTTACTTATTCTGGGGGTTAACCGTTTGAGTTAGGTTGTGTGCCAAAATGCGGAGAAGCGTGATACCGCTTCGCTTGTTTTGTACCGAAAATGCGGAGACGCTGCTGTTATTTAGTATCATTTTCGCATCTGTTGAGAGCAGTTAAATTCATGTCAGTCGCAGTTTGTATTTTTTTTCTGCTCAATTGGGATTTTTAATAATATAAGAATTGAAACAAAATACAGTGGTCAGTAGTAATGCAGTAGATTGTGGTACGGTAGACAAAATGAGTGTGCTTTATTTATTTATTTGTAGTAAAAAGAAACATTTCGTTGTTGTATAGAAATTAGAAACTGTTTTCACTTTCTCGACAACTGTTATACAGATCATTATGGATATTATAGAGGAAGAATGGTTCGCGAGCAAAAATGCCACAGGAAAATGACCAATAAATACAAAGTTATCTTTAGAAAAATTGCTTGGGCGACACTTGCGACAGTGGAATATATGCATTAAAGAAATGGTAATGGAATGAGACAAACCAACATCATGTAATGCTCTATGTAAAAAAAGGAATTCGTGGAATTTGTGCAGCAAAAAATTCTTGTAATAAGTGTGAATAAAGAATATTTTAGTTGGTAAAAATGACTGGTTACATATCAGTTAGTGTTAATTATATCCATTTCTATTGTTCTTCAAAAAATTACAACGCATTTCATTCCTCACTATTAGCCTATATATAAGAAAACTCTTCAGAACTCAAACGGTTAAAAATTTGAGGACTAATTCTGAATATGCAGTAAATGTAAATTTCTTCTAAAATAGTAAGTGAAAAAAAATTATCCTTAAAATCATTCAACATAAGTTCATGCTAATTCGCAAATTAAAACTACAGTTTTATTAATACGAATGTTAGCCTTCACATATATACATATGAAAAGGTCCCCATAATTTAAAAATGTGGTTGTCATCACTGAAAAGCAATTGTTAAATATAGTAGCCGAGTAGATGGATTCAGACGTTCACTTAAAAAACATCTTTTATGTAGAACATAAGATGACACTGAAAATACAAATCCCCGTAGAGCAAAAGAACACAAAACACAGAAATATTTTGATGATATTGTTTACATCGCGATTTTAAAGAAAAAAGTAACTAAATCTGTGTACCAGCCCTTTTATTAACTATTGAAAGGGGTGTTGCTTCGGTAACGATGTCATTCCGGTAACCCATCTCGTCTCTTTAATTGCTTGTAGTTTATTCTAGAAGATACAGTATCTCTACAATCTGAAGGAAAAAGGAATCAATGGGGATGCGTTTCTAAACTCAAGGAGCCAGGAAATGAGTGCTCCCCGACATTATTATGAAAAATGTTCTTTCGAATTTGTCAATAAGGAATCTAGATATTCAATGGAAAACAGAAAACAATTGAGCTAGGATTTTACTACTTTAATAGAATTTTATGATATATATATATATATATATATATATATATATATATATATATATATATATATATATATATATATATATATATATATATATATATATATATATATATAGCCAAACGACTTTGGGTTTGGTTTGGAGAGCTATGGTCTACCGTTTTGCACACCAGGGTTAATGAGACCGGGACCTTCTGCTTAAAGCCGATTCCGAAAGGTTAAGAACATCCATGTCATAGTGGGATTCGAACCCACGATCTCCGGTACCGACGATCAGCGCCCTAATCAATCAGCCAGCGTTCAGTCAAACAACGTTGGGAAAATAGAATCTGATACGACATAAAATTCCAAACATTAAAATATCAGTCTATTTTATTTTACAAATGGTTGATTATCCGTCAATAAACTACAATGTTGCAAAGTATCTTCTGTTAAAAATTTTTTTCTAATACTTTGTTTTTCTTCTTTTGTAGGTAAGATTCCACTATTACTCTTCATGAAAACGACCTTTTATTTTCTATATGCAAGGCAAGTAATCTTTATTTATTTCAGAGTCATTTGTATCTCAGATTAATGACCTAGGAATAAAAAAAAAAAGTTGATTACACATATTTTAATAAACTCTTTTGCTTACTTTTTTTACCTTCTTGCTGCTATGGAGGGAGCAGTGTAAGGGAATTATTCGTGAGAAATTTTTAGTCTATACAGACAAGTGTTTTATTTATGAAAATTAAATTTGTTTTAAATTAATTTAAACATTTGCTTAAACCTCTCCATGTTTAAATCAGTTTAAAATGAATTCTACAATGTTAATTTTTTTGTTTTTTTTCACTTTAATTTAAAGGGTTTTTTTTTAGGTTTTCCGTTCTTTTTAGTTATGTCACAAATAACACATAGTTATTCAATCATATTATGTTACTTTGTACGGTTTTGCTTCTTTGCACTCTAAATGCTTTGAAGGTGAAAACAGTTTTACAGGCAAAGTGAAACAACCATTGCCTCAAAGTTGTTAGTCTGTGAAGTTCATTTTTTTTAAAATAAGCTCTTGTATTTTATTTATATATTATTTAATCTAATTATATTTTATTGTATCAATATATATTATAAAAATACTTCAAAATGACAGAATTTGACCCAAAGATCTGCAATTCATTTTATGTTTTTTTGGGGGGGAAGGGGGAGGTAAAAAGTCTTATAAAGTTTTCATAAATTTTAAAAAAATCCATAAAAATACTTTTTACTTGTCTAATGGTTTTCCCTATTGTAAAAAAATTGATAGTCGCCTTTCAAATCAGAAAACAAAAACCTTAAATATTTTATGAAGCTAAAGATTAGGGAATATAGAAAACTATCGTATATGTTAAGAAATTTGTAAAATTAAATAGCATTATATACATTCCATTTAACTTAAATTAAATACAATTTAAATGCTATTTGAATCGTATTTTTACATTTTTTGTCAGCTTTTCTGTACTATTAATTTTGATACCCTGGTAAAATATTTTACAGACATATTTTTACAGTAAAATATAATGTTGATTTGCATTGCACCGAAAAAATTAAGAAGAAAAAATTGCTAATCAACTCAAATTTTCCAAGTCTTGTAACGGTTTCATTAGTCCTCGTGTGCAAAACAGTAGACCGTACCGCTCCAAACCAAACCAAACCAAGTCTTGTATATTTAAAATAAGAGCGTAACTAAGTGTTACTCTAAAATTTCATTTACACGGAAATTTCAGATCCACGTGTTCAATAAATGAAAATTAAGTTCGAAACATCTATTGAGTGCCGAACGATGGCCGAATGGTTAAGGAGCTGAAATTCTGTAACTGGGGTTCGAAATCGTGGGTTCGAATTCCACTTAGGCATGGATGTTAGTAGCCCTTCGGAATCGGCTTTAAGCAGTAGGCCCCGTCTCATTAGCCCTCGTGTTGCATAAAGTGGATCGTAGAGCTCCAGAACAAACCAATCTATGTTAAAAAAAATTGTTCGATAAACTAGTAGTTTTCAAGGTAAGAGAAGTCGAAAATGATATTTTTTTATAATTTTTCCACTTTTAAGAGTCATTAATGGCCCCTGAAACAGTAGGTCCCAGGAATATTAGCCTTGATGTAGCAAAAAAGTTGAAAAAACCAAACAAAGAAAAAGTAGAAACCAATAATAGAAGAAAAAATCAAAAGTAAGCAGATGTCATTTGATTCTCCAATATACTTCAGAAAAAAGGTGCCAATAATTTAATTTGTTTTCGTTTTTAAGACATTGTATGAGGAACACGTACTATTACTTTTACTGACGATTGATACATGAGCGCGGGTCACTTACTACACTGTCTACCAATAAGTATTTGGACACTTATGCATATCTGCGTAAACTTATATATATGACCATATCTGCGGTCCTGATGTACGTCACGGCCTCCGCCGGTACACATGATGTATTAAAAATCATCGGCATGAGTCACATGCAAGATGCCCCGCCGTTCGGAGTTCTCAGATTTCGAGAAAGGATTAATTATCGGGAATCACAAATGGGGCCGATCCTTAAGGGACATATCTAGTGACTAGAAGTACCCAAAATCGACAATGGCCTATGTTATTAAGAATTGGAAGGGGAGCGGTGATTGTCAGAATGTGCCCTTAGTCGTCAGACCAACGAAACTGGGAGACAGAGACCGTCCAGAGGAATTCGGAAGCACCGCACCCGACCGATGGCCCTCATCCGCGAAGAGTTTCGACAGGCATCCAGGAGTATTGTTTCAACGAATACCATCCGTAAGGAAGCACATCTGCTTGGTTTTCAGGGTCGTACTGCTGCCTATAAACCTTTGGTCACAAAGTCTAATTCCATTGCTCGGTTAATGGGGTGCAAAGCACGTCGAAATGGGATCATAGATCTGTGAAAACGGGTTCTTTGGAGCGACGAATCGACGTTCACCCTTTACCGTTCGGATGGCAGGGTCTGGGTCTGGCTTCTGCCTGGAGCACGTATCCTGCCATAAGCATTGTGCCAACAGTCCAGTTCGGTGGAGGTGGAATTATCATCTGGGGGTGTTTCTCCTGGTATGGATGAGGACCCTTGGCCCCTATTCATGGTAAGCTCTACACCGATGCCTACTGCACTATTTGCAACTACAATGCTACGATACTACTACAATGTGCTTCCTACGTTGTGGCAGTTTTACGGGTTGATCCCCTGTTACTTTCAGGACGACATTGCCAGTTGTCATGTTTCGAGGTTAACCAAGGTTTGGTATGGTGCCAATGGAGTAGTTCATCGAATGGCTTGGATTACCCAGAGTCCAGACCTGAACCCTATCGAGAAACTCTGGAACGAGTTGGATCTCCGAATGAAGGGGTGCACTACCCGTCCCAAATCGGTGAAGGAACTTGTACGTCTACTCCAAGCCGAATAGAAGACAATACGACTAGCTGTAATACAAAGACTTGTAAAAAGTATGCCCTGGAGGATTCACGTTGTCATTGCCTCTCGTGGAGGCTCTACTAACTATTGATTTCGAATAAAGTTTTTTTTCTATCACAGGTGTCCAAATACTTATTGGTAGACAGTGTAGTACGGGTTAGTGTATTAGTAGTTTCCTTATTATTTCAAGAGTGAATGAGAGAAATGATTCCGTAATTATACCAGAGACCAAAAATGCATCCTAATATTAAGAACATTGTTTAAAGCTCAATACTTAATAGTTTGAAGTTCCTTCTGTTTTTTAGAATATCTTTTATAAATTTAAAGAACCAATAAATACAAATTTAATAAAACTTCCAGTTAATAGAACATTGGACAAATTTAAGATATTTTATGTTGCTCTGAATTAGTTAATAAATTCTATTGACGTTTAAATCATCTATAACTATTTAATTATCTATTAAAGTTTCTAAACAATAAACAAATTTTCTCAAATAATTAATCTTATTACCTTTCAAATTACCTTATGCAAATAGTTGGGACTATAGATATGTTTTTATTCCAAACTCAAATTTAATGAGTGTTCCGAAAACTTGAACTCTCTAATAAAATAAATCTTTTTAACTTCTTAAATTACATTCTATAATAAATTACCGTTAAATTCGTAGTTAATGAAATCACTTAATTACGTCAATATACATTCGTTTAATTGACTCAGTTAATGAGTTCATTTTTGTGAGGCAGAACATATATAGGTAATTAATTACCTTTCGATGTTATGTCAAAATTTAAAATTGCATCTTTTTAATTTATTTAATTCTAAATTTTTCTAAATTGTTAAAAGATTATATTTTTAGCTATCTAATTCTTTTAACAGTTGTAGTGGTTAGAGTATTGCTTTCCAATCTTTGGGCTTGGGTTTGATTCCCAAATGTGAGTTAGGGCTCTGATCTTTGGTATCGTAGTTCGTGGGTTCGAATCCCACTCTGGCAGGGATGTTCGTAGCCGTTCGGAATCGGCTTTAGCAGTAGTTACCGGTCTCGATAGCCTTAGTTTTTTAAGTCATAGTTCTCTAAACGAAACCAAAGGGTTCCTTGTCTTGTATGGATTTGTGTTGTCCCCTCATAGAGAGCAATATTGCCAACCCTATAGGGGGCTCCCATAATAAGGCAACAAGAATCAGCGGATTTATGATAGAATGTTAATAAAGGCAAAAGTTCGCAGCCCTCTTAAAAAGAAATTTCTTTAGAAGAACATACGACTCTTAAAATTGAAAGAAATAAAATAAAATGTGCTTTTTTATTTCTCTTATAATTTCAGACACATTTTTATTTATCTCTATTTTATAGTTCTTAGTTTCACTGTAATGTACAATATTTTTCAAGGTCTATAATTAAGACAACTCAATCATTTTAATGATTTTTATCCATTTTTTCGTAGATAAAACTTGTTTTAAAATAAACTTTTTGTAATCTTAAATTTTGAGCAAGATTGTTTTCAAAATATACATTTTCAACTCAAAACTTTGATATACAGACACATTCTAAAATAAGTTTTCAGTCCGTACTCTAATTCATCTGATTTGAAGTTTTTTTTAATCTTATTTAAACTGTTGTATATTGCATTTAGATATAAAATTGTAAAAATATTTTCGTCCTGTTCTAGTTTTTTTAAAACTAGTAAGGTTATAAATGTTAAAAAGTTAGGTCTCCAAGTAGTAAGGTTTTTTTGGGCACCTTGACTGACAGTCGTATCCCCAGTGATGAGCAATTATTTCAATCATTACAAGTGTGCTTCGTTAAAAATTAAAATAAATATAATGGTGCAGTTACATTAGGTTTAGTTATAGTATTAAAAATGAAAGAAAACAAGGCCATGTTCTCAGTAATAATAATAATTCTAATAATAATAATAAATAAAATGATATAAGATATGAGTTAAGAATTAACACTAGATTGCCCGAGATTTCATGTATACCTATATTGCCCAAAAACAGTCAAAATGACTGCATTGTAAAAAAATAACAAATATGTAAAGAAATTTGTTTAAAATTAATTTTTAATATTATATAATAAAGGAGGGCGGAAGTAACTACAATTATTCATAAACCCATTTATATGTTATAGAAAAAGTCACCAAATTCTAAGAAATTGTGTCATTATATTTCATAATTGTTTTTCTAATTGAAATTAAAAAAACAGTCAAAATGACTGCCTTGGGCAATCTAGTGTTAAGAGGGTTAAAGTGATTAAAAGTTTCATGTGAAGCTTTCGGGGGAAAATCTTAACTTGACTCTTTTATTAGTGAAGTTAGAATTCATTTGAAAACCGTGGCAGCTCAGTTGGCAAATGCCTCATTTAGTTGCCGGTGGGTTATAAATTCAAAGACCGTTGTGTTCGCTAACGGCAGTTAAAAACAGGTTCAAGGTCGCAACGTTCTTGACATTCAACCAATACCTCTGTAGGTGTGAGGCCAAGCCTTTGCGACTTCTACTTATTCCCTGCTTCGAAAGAACGGAGATACAGCACTTCCAATGTCAGTTGGGTCCCTAACGTTCCTTAACCCCTTAAAATACAAATAAAAAGGAATTGGATGCGCCCGAAAAATTCTATTTAGTTCCGGCTGAAATGAACAATTCTGTGCAAAATGAGAAAGTGGACGAGTCATTTTGAAACTGGCATTGCCATAGGACATTGAATGAAGTGTATACAGGTTGTTAATGGATAACAATTAAGTAAGAATATAAAATTAGTATTTTTGTAAAGTATAAAACGTGCGAAATCATTTTCGAATAGGACTTTTATTGAACAGTTCAAAGTTGATTCGTTTCCTACATTATTTTTAATTATACGTGAATCTTGAACGTTCGAATCCAAACAGAATAGAAGCACGAATTAAATAATTGAATCCTCCCCTATATAATAACAGCCTAAGTTATCTGTCCTATAATTTATGAAGCGGTTGGTCCTGGAACGGATGAAGTCATCCATATTGGATTCTGGATGAATTGGTGTTAGTAAAATTCAAAGCGAAGAAAATTTATCTTCCTTTAAACTATCCATCCGATTCTAAAATAAATTGGTATAAATAAGCTTCCCATCACAGCGAAAAATTCTGTCGTCTTTGAAACGTTCAAAATAGAACCCTTGCCACTTTTTCAGGTGTTTAATGCTATGATTTCGAGCCCTATTTTGTCGAGTTTATCTTGTCCTAAACTATCCATCCGATTCTAAAATAAATTGCTATTTAATAGGTTTCACATCACAGCAAAAAAATACTGTCGTCTTTAAAACATGCGAAACCTACCCCTTCTCCGCTTTTTGATCTTTTAATGCCATATTTCGAGCATTATTTTCCCCGATTAAGAGCTGGCTATTCCATTTATCCCATAATAAATAAAAATAATATTCCATATATCAAATAAAAAGAACACTTTTTTTCTAACATTATAACGTCATTACGTCTCATTGAATCCTTTCTTATAGCGTTAAAACAGGACAACGTCTAGTATCATATATAATATTTTAGATGGAATATTTATTTGGTATTTTCAGTACCACTATATGTGCTTCTACCACTGCTACAGTACAATTTATCCGAACTAGTAACTTGTTTAACTCAAATTAGAAAGTATTGCATATATGACAAATCTGTTCTTAAAGGACGGAAGGACAAAATATGTAATGTTATGTAACAAATTTAATTTCTTTCTATCCATTAAGAATATTTGTTAATTCTAAATAAATTCTTAAGATACTTTACAGTTATTTTCTAAACGTTAACACTCTCACTATACAAATTTAAAAGGGAAGTAACAAATGCAATTAAACTTAATTATTTTAAAATTTGAAACAGAATTTCAAATTTCAATTTACATTCTGATAGATAAGTTTACGCTTTAAGAGATTCGCAATTTGTAATAGTTAAAAATCTGAGAAATTCAAAACTATATATTTCTATATTTACGAAAGGTGAAAAGCTATGCAATCTCATTAAAATTAACTAAAACATTGGAGAAATTTGAAAGGAGAAGTAATAGTTTAAATTTAAAAGATTATAATAATCAGCTGGATTTCGTCTAAGGCAAAAAATAAAATGATTACATAAAACTAAAACATATATTACATAAATATATTACAAAAAATAAAATATATTAAAATTGCATTTATAAGGTTTATAGATAACATTTTTAAAGTAATTTCATTAAATTCCTAAGAATTTATGTAGGTGACTTTTAAAAGGTTAAGCAGTAAGTTACGGTCTCATTAGCACTCGTGTTGCAAAAAGTAAACCGTAGCGCTTCAAACCAAAACCAAAACTCGTTGGGAGTACACAAAAACTGCCCAAAAAATCATTCCTTTACGATCCATAGTTTACGAAAAAAATGCGAAAAACAAAGTGTGACGTCACTATTATATTTAATCAACTAATAAACAACTAATCACTAATATATTTAATTAACACTATTCGTTTGCGTGTGTCAGTAATACAAATTTGGTTTCTAATTTTGTTGTAGGAAATTAATTAAACATCTTGCCCCTTATAATTGAGTAGTTCTGCCTTATTCTTTAAAAATTGCTGCCATTTTACAAGGGGAGGGGGAGGGCTAAAGCACATTCGAAAGCGCTGGCTTAGAAAAGGTTGAAAATCACTGCGTCAGCGAATTCAAACTTAAGAACACTGGAACTAAAAGACAGCACTCTACCATTTCGCCTATAATTTTATTTATAATACTAGCATATAACGGGATTATTAAAATTTTAATTTGCAAGTACCCTATGTAATTGTTTGTTACTTAATGAGGAATTTGCACATGTGGGGGATTCGAACAACTTAGTGTTTTTCTGGTAATTTCAGACTCGTAGATTCCAAAAATGTTCTCAAAAATGTAAAAAACTGGGTCCATCATTTAAAAAATTAATTTTAAAGTTAAGCGAAAATCATGTGACATCAAAAAGCTCCGTGATTGGTTGTGATGTCATCGTTCATGCAGACCAATATTTTTGTATTGCTTTTAAGTTCGCACTATTTTCCGATTTTGTTTTTGCAAGTTCCTGAAATTTTCTAGCTATCAAAATTTATTTTTATTTAAACCTGAAGGTTTATTTTATCGATCTAGATAGCTTAGTTATCTCAATTTGTCATAAATGTTTCTTCTACCTGGATTTACCAATCAGACAACCTCCCGAAAATTGACAGCATGTCAATGTTTTCTTTCTTGGCAAAAAACCCGGATTTTATGGGAGTAGAAATACGAGGAATTAAAACCCAAAGGTGTGTAAAATCATTTATATTTTTTTTCCAATTTTACTTAACATGTATTAATACTTTATTCATGCTAAACACAGCTCTTTTGTTTGTAAACACAAACAAGTCAAATAAATATACATATATCATATACACACACATTTCTAGTAGCATCGTTTTTTATAAATAGAGACGGATGTAATATTAAAATAAAAATTAGAGGAGGTATTTTTTGTGAGACCGGTCTCATTAGCCTTCGTGTTGCAAAAAGTAGACCGTAGCATTCCAAAACCAAACCAAAACAAAATCAATTCTTAGATATTTTAAATATGATGAAAAGAAATTTAAAATCTTTAAATGGTTTTACTTAATTATTTATACATTTTTAAATAGCAATACAATTTTATTGCCTTTAATATTAATGTCAAATTAAAAAATGTATAAAATTTCTCAAATTAAATTTAATTTTTAAAGTAATATAATTATTAAGTATTTTAAAAATATTATACTTTTTTTTTCAAATTAATCACCAATTTAATCGAAAAATATCACTGTTACATTTGATACATAAGAAAGTATGCATCTCTGAAGAAAATATTTATAATACCTTGAAAATACATAACTTTCCCCTCCCCCGAGTTATTTATTAGATAATTATATGCTTTAGATATTTATATGTTTTTCGATATTTATATGCTTTATAAAATATTTATTGTACTTGAACTCTGTGATAATACTCGAAAATTAGCAGTTTTAAAAGTTAAATAGCAGTGGTTAATCAACAATCCTTTTAAAGGTATAGATGTATTTTATATACATTAATTGTTCTAAAATAGTAATATTTAAACAAATGCAAGCATTTATTTACCGAAAAATGGTCTTCACAAACCCATAGAGATGATTTATATGATAATTTGAGGTTTAATTTCTCATCCCTTTTCATCTCAGTTGTCCAGATTTTACGTGTATGTGGGTCTTTCGGGACGCTGAAAAATATCTTCTCATTGCAATTAGTTGTTGTATTTTTACAGAGTGGCACAATACAATATTTAGAGTATGATTTTTTAATGCCAGACATAACAAAAAAATGCTATTATATGCGATACTTTACACAAAAAAACAAATTTAAAAGTCGCCTTTTAACATGTAAACAGCATAGGAGCTCGGTGTTTACATGAACGATGACGTCACAAACTCGGCGGAGATAAAGTAGCGTTTTTGAGAGACGTTAAAGAGTCCGCTATAAAACCCATCAGAAATCACTCATTAGGCCCCCAAATGAAAGAAAAATAGCTACTGTCCTGCTTACTTTTTTGTCTTCTATCGTTTAAAATCAAAATTAGAAAACGTGAAAATTCCTCATTGTAAAGTACCCCATGAGGAATTTAAAAAATGGTTTGTTTTTTGACTGCGAGTGATCTGGTACACGCTCAACCATTTGTTTATCTTCATATTCCTCTAAAGTCTTCCTATACTGTGAATGCAGTTTAGAATCACGTTTAATTCATTGAGTCAACCCATGTGGTTATAAACAAAAAACAAATACAGAAACGAACAATCTTCTTAGTTTTCAAAGATACATAACTTAAAAGCTAGATATTTATTAGTATGTGAAATAGAATCATAGAAGTTTATGAAAAGAATTTGTTGTTAATACCGGTGATAAAATTTTCATTGCAACCAAAAATAACCGATGATTCAATTTAAAATTATCCCATATGTACCTAAACTCTCATTTATGCCAAATATAAAAGAAAAGTATTTACGTAATATCTAAGTTCAGTGATAAAACGTACGAAAATAATGCAGACGATATTTAAATAATTTAAAATAAGAAATGATTAAATGAGATGGTTAAAAGAATGACATCATTCTGCTAGAAAAAAAGTTATTTTTACATATTTATGTGATAAATTTAATCGCCTGCTCTTAAGCAGGGGAAATGGGGCTTGTAAAAACTGCATTAAAAAAGGTGAGGGGGATTTCGAACGTTTTAAAGACTTGCTTTGAATTTTGCTAACCCTAACTCATCAAGAATACAGTATGGATGCTTCTATCCATTCCAGGTACAACTGCTTCATAAATTCGAGGCCAGACGGACAGATAACTTAGGCTATTATTATATAGGGGATATTAGCCTGAAATGTATTCGTTATTTCGAAGAGATATGGATTAAAACTTTTTACTTATCAATATATGAGTGTATCAGTGTTTTTGATAAATCAATACTATATACAGGGTGACCCAAAACGACCGCCTCAACTCTGCACAGCTCGATTCCTCGTTAGGAGTACATTAAAAACTGCCCAAAGAATCGTTCCTGTAGGATTCATAGTTTACAAGAAAAACACGTAAAACAGTGTGACTTCACTTCGGGTGCAAGAAAAAACATCTTTATTGATCATATGAAGAACAGTGTATGCACGGGCATACTCCATAATAGTTCGTAAGGCCATTACATCCATCCATCGACATTTCCATTACATCGACTGTACACCAGGTATATGTCGCAATTGTCATAAACGGAACACATGACCACTCAACGAATACTACAGATAGCTGCAAGATGCAGACTTTTAAATACCAGTTCAAAGGGATTGGTTAGAGTAGCTAGCCTACGGTACCGGAGTTCGTGAATTCGAATCCCACTGTGTCATGGATGTTCGTAGCCGTTCGGAATCGGCTTTAAACTTTAGGTCCCGCTCTCATTAGCCCTCGTGTTGCAAAAAAGTAGACCGTAGCTCTCCAAGCCAAATCAAACCAGTTCAACGGCGGCTTAACGTCATTCCATGGAGCGCGCATGCATGACGCGATATGCCCTGCCAACGTTTTAAACATCATCGTCGGGAAAGATATGCAAATACTGTTGTTGATCTGTCCAATAAAGTGAGTTTTCTTGCACCGGTAGTGACGTCATACTTTGTTTTTGGTATTTTTCTCGTAAACTATGGATCGAACAGGAACGCTTCTTGGGTAGTTTTTATGTACTCCCAGCGAGGAATCTAGCTGTGCAGAGTCTATGCGGTCGTTTTGGGACATCCTGTATATAATTTTTTTTCTGAGATGCAGTAAGTTAAAATCTTATAGAATTATAACCGAAGTGGTAGAAAGCTGTCTTTTAGTTCCAGTGTTCTGAAGTTTGAATCCGCTGACGCAGTGATTCTCAACCTTTTTTAACCCCTTAACGTGCCCGCTCGAGTGAACTCGAGCTCTCTAAACTGGAAAAAACTGTGCACACTCGATATAATTCGAGAGGCGTTGTACTTTATGTTGCTATAATTTTTGAAACTCGAATGCAATCGAAAATTGAAAATAGAAATCGGAAAGTTTTATTGATATTTATCATTTACATGGAATTGTAAGCTATCACTTACTTATTCAAGTAAAAAATATATATTTTTTTCTACTTATCATTAACGACTTATCTCTTCCTTGTTTATATCTTCGCCTTGATATCTCTACCTTTTTTTTAAGTATATCACACAAATGAATACTTTTGATTAAATTTATAAATACTATTATTATTATTATTTATGTTTTAAAAGTATAAATGAGTATTTGTACTGATAATGAATAATGTTTACTCTGAAATGGGAATTTGGAAAGAAAGATTAAAAAAAAGTGTGTGCGTGTAATATTACAATTTCCGTCTATTTTCTGCAATGTTATCAAAATCCAAAATTGCAATAAAAAGTTTTGATTATTTTTGTATTTTTGTAATTTTTTTGGAAAGACAACGTTCTGTGTTTCTTACATTAAAAAAACTGATTTTTTTGGCAGGCCTTTTTAAAAAAACTGTGCATGAAGAGGTTAAGATGCCGTCTTCAAATTTGTTCAAGCTCCCCCCCCCAACCTTTGTAAAATGGCAGCTATTTAAAGAACGATTCAATTATAAGAGGCAAAATGTTTTAAGTAATTTCCTACAACGGAGTTAGACACCAAATTTGTGTTACTGAGACACGCACATGAGTAGTGTTGATTAAATATATTTTTCTGAATGTCGGCTTAATTTCACACACGAGTGCCGAGCGATGGAAAGGTAGAGTGCTGCTTTTCGGAACCGGAGTTCGCGGGTTCGAATCACTCTGCTGGCATAGATGTTTGAAGCCGTTCGGAATTGGCTTTAAATAGCAGGTCCCGATCTTTTTTTCTTCGTGAGCAAAACAGTACACAGTAGCACTCTAAACCGAACCATCTAATCACATAAGAGAATATGGGTGTGTGTGAACATTATTAGTTTTAGAACCGATTAGGAATTTGTCTCCCACCACGAAATACTTCAAATAAAATTTTCATTTAACGTTTAGTTTGTAGCTATTTAATAAAATTTAATATGAGGGTTAACATTTATCAATAAGATATGTAAGAAAACTGTTTCACTAGCGAAAAAAAAATTTTACAGATATTTTTTCCTTCGTATTTATTTTTCGCATTATTTTTATTATATTTTGCTTCATTTTTTACTTCATAATATTGACAAAAACAAAACAGAAGAAAAATATTTTAAAGCTATCTTTCGCAAACATCCTATACAAACACTATTTTGTAAATTTAGCTCATTTTTCTAATTTCGAAAGCATTGGGCAACTTCCAGTAAGCAATAAAAAACAGCTCTTTTTACTCTGAATAATTTATAGAAAAAAATTGAAAAGATTTATCAATAGAAACTTAAAGCAATTTATTTACTTTCTCTTATGCATTTTTTATAGCTTGTCAGGTTAAGTTGAATTTTTCTTTCAGAACGTCACAAAAATTTTAAAATTATATTAAAATTTATAAAATGCTCTAATATATTCAAAAAGAATAATAACAGCTTTAAAGAACTCATCTTAAAAAACTTTTCAAGAACAAATAATTAGGAAAGATTCAATTCATTTTCTGGTTTATAAATTGTTAAAAGCTATTAATAAATTTGATTAATAAATTATTTCTCAATTATTTTATATTTCTGGAATTTATTTATTTTACCAGCAATTACGCTGATAATTCTTTAAAAATATTTTCATCTTATCAATATGTATTAAATATAATTTAATCTGCAGGTAAAGTTATGCTTTTATAAAATACTCAGTAATTTATCTTCAGCTGTCAATTACGTCTAAAAAGTGAAATGAAACTGAGAGAAAATTTCATTCTTATGTTATACTTTTAAATAGAACATTAGTATTATTGAATGATAGCACAATCGAACCAGATTATAAAAGGTGTATTTTAAAATGTAATGGATATGAATTTTAACTTTAACTGCAAACAAATTGCAGTTACATCATTAGTAATTTAACTAGCATATATCCCGTCGTATGATAAGATCAATAAAATTTTTAATTTTCTAGAATTGTAAAGTACCCTATAAGGCCAGTAAGAAAATGGTTTGTTTTTTGGCCCAGAAGTATCTTTTAACAAAAATAATCGATTCAAATGATCACATATGTACTTAATCTATTACTTAAACCAAATACAAAAGAAAATTATTTATGTAATATCTAAGTTTAGTGATAAAACGGATGGAAATCATGCAGACGATATTTAAATAATCTAAAATGATTAAATGAGATCGTTAAAGGAATGATGTCATATTCCTAGAAAAAAATTATTTTTACCTATTTATTATGTGATAAATGGATAAATTTAATCATCTGCTCTTAAAATGGGGCTTGATATAATCTCATTAAACATTGGAAAAGGGAGATGGGGTGGATTTCGAACGTTTTAAAGATGACATTATTTTCCGCTATAATACGAAGTTTATTCATACCAATTTATTTAGAATCGGATCTACAGTTTAGGAAAAGATAAACTTTACTCGCTTTGAATTTTGCAAACCCCAACTCGTCAAAAATCCAATACGGATGCTTCTATCTATTTCAGGTCTGACCGCTTCATAAATTGGAGGACAGACGGACAGATAACTTAGGCTATTATTACAATACGAGAAGAAAGTTTAAGGATACAAAACATGAAATGTTTATGTGGTCGGGAACATTCGTACAACAATACGTGAATTTAATAAAATAAAAATAAT
>CM063509.1:3068756-3073756 GCA_032207245.1 Pardosa pseudoannulata
GAGTACGGGTAAGTGTAACAACAGGGTTTGTTTGTGGGTACAAAAATAACGGTATATACAGGGAAACGAAGCCGAATGTTCTTGTCTACTACAGAGATTCTGGAAAAATGGAGACAAATAAAAACTAGTTTTTACATCAGTCGATGCGGAACCACAGAACGGGAAAAAATGAAAACTATATACTACTATTTCTGTTTGAATTTTCATATTTACGACACTATTATATATTTATTCACTAAAAAATATAGTTTTTGTTTACAAAAATCTTACGGTTGTTATTTATATATTTATATATTTGTTTATATATTTCAATATAAAATACGAAAAGTGGGTTAAAAAAAATGAAATAATTTTCGATCTATTGAGATTGAACTGAATAATTGAATGAACTCTCCAAACACCCGCTCCCGGTACCATTCCGCTGCGAAATGGACCCGCACACAATGCGTTAAAACAAACCCCAATAAAATGTTCGAATTAGAACAAGTAAAACTTCACAATCTTTTCATTCAATACCGTCACTTTTACTAAAACATAAAAACCTGAAGGGGTCTAAAGAATCTTTGTCACAGAATGCTAAATTTGAATTAAAAAAATCAATTTAGATTTAAAATTAACTTTTTACTTATCCTTGCGAAAATATTATATATATATGTATATTTATATATTATAAACATATTTGTATTTATGTATATTTGTTTATTTATATATTTGTTTACATATTTCAATATAAAATACGAAAAGTTGTTTAAAAAATGAAATAATTTTCAATCTATTGAGATATAACTGAATAACTGAATGGACGCGCGAAACGCCCGCTCCCGGTACAATTCCGCTGCGAAATGGACCAGCACACAATGCGTGAACTTTAATTATAAAAGTAAGTTTTGTCTTTTGTGTTCTCAGATGCGAGAACGCAATTTTGCAGTGGAGATTGAAAAAGAATGATTTATGATTTTTTGTAATGAATAAGTAAACCTAATTTTTTCCATAAAGGTTTTTTGTTACATAATGTTTCAAAATACTTATACGTATTGTTTCGTATAGTATATTGTTTAGCAGTTTCTTTTTTTTTGGTTATATTTGTCTTATTTTTCGGTGTGTAATTTTTGGCCGGATGTATTGCCGGACAAAGCAATATCCTGCTACTGTCAGTTATCCGGTTTAGTGACCGTATATGCGGAATGCAGTATGTAGACGGGGTAAATGTTGCATTCCCAAATAAAATCATAAAGTAACTTGTACATGTTTAAAAAGCAGCAGATTCAGTTTAGGATCCCTTTTCGTTTTCAATACGCGAATTTGTCCTGTCATAGCGTAAAATCTTTGAACTGCTTAAAGGCTTTAACACGAATCAAACTGAACAAAAAAAGAACCCGATTGAAAACGTTTTGCTATAACAAGAAATTGGTACTTTCCTCACTAGTAAAAGGACCCGGAAACGAACACCGCCTCGAACTCTGCAAAACGAAATTCTGCTTAAAGACGTTAATACCTGCGATCACGTGATTGCATGTGTTAGCGTCTTTATTATTAGCGTCTTTAGCAAAATTTCTCCGCTTTCTTTACTTATAACACAATAAATGAAACGATAATTCTCGGTATAAAATAACAGAAATTGGATTCCATATTTCGTAATTCATTTCTCACCGTGATTAGCATCGGATTAAGGAACGCGGTCCTTTCGACAATTAACGCGGGACCTTTTTAACGAATTTCGTCGACACATAATCGGGGAATTCCGTGTTATTAATTAAGTCTGGACGCATATCAAGATTTCCGATTGCTTGTTTACGAATTGGAGATCGGGTTTATTAAATGGAGCAGAGGCGCGTTGTTTTCGCTAATTATTGCGCTAAACAGATTGCGTCGCGTTCGGCCTCTCAAAGCTGATTATGTCTTATTACAAACGAAAGGCCAACTCCAATTACAAGGCGGGGATAATATTTGCGTTGTTTGACAAATATATTAATTTCATTTGGCCCTCACCTGTCGCAAATACATTCATTAAGCGGGCCGCATTTTTAGCTGAGCAGCGAATCGCTTTAATTGGCTTTAACGCAGGCGGATGGGTTTACAAACAGCGCTCCACTCACAATTTTTGCATTCAAGTATAAATGGGGCCTTAATGGAACCTAACTAATGAAGTTATTTTGCAGCGTTTATTTGATTACTGGGGAATGTAACGTAAATTTATTTAGGATTACGTAAATGGCAGTCAAACCCCCTAAATGAATGGCTTCTACGACACTTTTAGCCTCTTAAATCTGCTCGATAGATTTTTGTTTCATAAACATCTTTATGTATGCGCATGAAACAAGAGTCATTATTACACAAGGGATACATTTGGCATATATATGCATTTAATATATCAAAATTAATTTGAATATTTCCTTAAAAACCTCCTCTCTCCCATTTTAATTCCTTAAGGTATCCGTCTACGTTCGGAGAACTTTTTTCTTTAAACATAGACACTAGTTCATATTTTTACATTTTTAGATTTTTTATATTATCCTAGAGAATTGCACTTAAAAAATTATTTCTGTAGAAGTTTTTATAAAATTTCTAATAAATAAAGAAAATTGAATTAAAAAATCCGATTTTTTCAAAAGGTCTGATTTTTTAATAATTTAAATTATTTCAATATTTTTTGACGCAACACATTTCTTATACACTGGACAAACGAATCACCTAAAATCTTACATTTGGTACAAAATGTGGGTCCTTCAAAATCATACACATTGAATTTTTAAAGAATTTTCATTACCTTTATATCGAACTATGAGTGTAACATCATTAAAAATGATCCAAATTCAAACATTTTAGGTCATTTAAGTAAATACTATCAAGAGCATTCATAATAATTTTCAACAAAATATTTTAAGAACTTTTTGAGATATCACATTTCAAGTTTCGACATTTTATTAAAATTACCGTTGCGAGGAAAACGCATTTGAAGTTTATGAAAGCCACTTTAACTGTTAAAAAATTAAAATACATGTTTAAAATTCCCGACACTTTCTTGCTTCAAAACTTTGTAATTGCCGAGTTACTAATTATTAAAAATACTAGAAAAATGTTTAAACCAATCTTCATGAAAATTTAAAATGTTTTGTCCCTTTTTGTGAGCAGGGACGTGCCTTTTGTGAGCTCATCTTTACATTTTGAAAAGGATGTTGTTTCGCGTAGAACAGGATGCTGAATAGGGGATTGTAAACACCGAGGATCATCTCAATCATTTTGTCTGAGAAATTCATCAGGATGTTGGCGAAGTGTTAGTTTCAATGGCATCCCGAAGAAGAAGTCTCACACGACAGACATTCTAAGGGAAGCAGCAATACTTTCCTACCTTGTTCTCCAGGTCCAAGGTTTGTCCAGAGATATCGATTCATGATAGGCGAGATGGCTGCCGTAGACTGCCAACTCCCCTTGGAACCGAGCTTACACCTGTCCGGCTAGAGTTCTATAAAGCGGTTCCTCACCACGTCATCCACCAGATGTCCGATCAGCTGAGATGGAAATTTGCGAACAGACGGCGGTATAAAAAGACTGGAGATGAAGGCCCAGGGTGAATATTTGACCGATCGAGTCTGCTGCGAACTGATCGGCTGATAGCATCCTGAGACAGACTGAGATTTCCTCCCCCCTTTTTTTTCTCTCCGAAAGATTAGAAAGCAGATTCCTGTAGCGATCATCCTTTCATTTGCAGATATTCATCGTTTTCATCTGTCTTCATCATACCTTTAATATTTTGTGTTTCTAATAAAAATCTTTAGTCTGTACGTATTCCTCCGCAATCCTTTTTCGAGCTCAATTAGAGCTCAAGACGCTACAATATATACATACACTCAAGAACCAAAACATTGTGACCACCTGTCAATAACCAGTTGGCTCACCTTTGTCACGCAACACAGCTTCCACACGCCTTGGCATGGACGTCACAAAACCTCGGTAGATGTCAGGAGACAGATTGTACCAGATGTTGAAGCAACGGTGACGCAAATCCCAGATATTGCGAATGGGTGGCCTTTGAACTCGGAGCTGCCGTACCATCACATCCCAAATGTGTTCTATCGGATTGAGATCCGGTGAGTTAGGCGGCCAGCACATTAACACTGGAATTCAGCATCACGTCCCTGGAACAACTCCAACACAATTTTAGCCCTGTGACACGGGGCGTTGTCTTGTTGGAACATTCCATTTCCAGCTGGAAAGACAGAGGCCATGTAAGGGTGCAACTGGTCCGGAATGATGTTCAGATACCCTGTAGCATTCATGGTCTGCTCTACCACAACCACGGGTCCCAGAAACGTCTGAGAGATCGTCCCCCAAAGCATAATACCGCTACCACTGGCCTGTGTATGACCTACTGTACATTGAGGGAGCCACTGTTTGCCTAGCTGACGGCGTATCCTGACACGGCCATTGTTGTGATGAATGACGAACCGTGATTCATCTGATCAGGCAACTCTCTCCCACTGATCTCTGGAACAGTCGCGATGTTTCCGTACCCAGCATAGGTGCAGTTGGCGACGACGATTGGTCAGCAAAGGCCCACGAGTGGGACGTTTGCTGCGTAGCCGTCTATTGAACAGTGTCCGCTGAACAGTGTGCTCCGATACTATTCTACTTGACCCTGCATTGTATTGGGTCGTCTGCTGAGGCACTTTCTGGCTCCGATTTGGCTTCACCATGCGAGACCTTTTTCTTGGATAGCGTGTGGACGTCCAACACCCTGTCGTCTACTGCTGGTTTCACCGTCATCCATCCACTTTGCATGAGTATTAGCAACTGTAGATCACGAACCACCCACGAGTCGTGCAGTTTCGGAAATACTCGTTCCGATCCTTCGAGCCATCACAATCTGCCCTCTATCAAGATCTCTTAGGGGCTTACTCTGGACCTTGCGGTTCGTTTCGCACCTTCGTTGTGACGTCACTTTGACGTCAGCTTGATCATTTGCTCACATAATGTCAACACTAATGTCCGCAAACTGACCT
>CM063509.1:3093756-3123756 GCA_032207245.1 Pardosa pseudoannulata
CTCTGAGAGCGCAAGATAAAGACCGTCGACGTTATGACTCCAAGCACCGAATGGTGTCTTATAGTCCTGGAGACCTCGTATGGGTTTATACCCGGGTCCGAAAGGTCGGTCTTTCAGAGAAGCTTTTAAGGAGGTATTTTGGTCCCTATCAAGTGTTGCGCCGTTTATCCGACGTTACCTATGAAGTGCAAGATTTCGATCCTGCCTCCCGAAAACGAAAACCAAAAGACGTTGTCCATGTTTTACGTATGAAGCCATACCATGATCCGACAAAGCAGACCGAAAGTGAAGATGGACGAAATCCAGGTGTTGTTCTTCCGGAAGAGAAGTCAAAAGAAATTTACAAGGGACCTTTGACATGCTCCCGATCTAAATAGCAGCGAGACGCTGTCTTTTTGAGAAAGGGGTAATGCCGCATAAAGAACCTCAGGCAACGAGCTAAGTGGCCGAATGGGAGACGCTGTCTTTTTGAGAAAGGGGTAATGCCGCATAAAGAACCTCAGGCAACGAGCTAAGTGGCCGAATGGTCAAAGCACGCGATACAGACCCGAAGATTGTGGGTTCGATGCTTGCCGTGGCTGTTTATCCAAAGTACGGATTTTTAATTTAAAAATGTTATTTATTGTTTCCTCATGTTTCCTTATGTTCTTGAACATTCTAGATCTTTCTTTAATATGTAAATTAGTTAGTTCTCGAATATTCTGTTCGGGTATAAAAGCTGATACCCACTAGTTGTAGGCAACTTCTCGGTCTTGTAAAGTTGCGAGTTGCTGCTTAGCTTCAATAAATTCTTCTGTTACGTTAAACGGTGTGTTCATTTGAATCTTCGTGATAATATGTTAAGTGTATTTTAAAATTATGTATGCAAAGAACAGATTTAAAAGACGTTGCGACGACTTCAGTGTTCTTGATCGAAGAGGTAGCGTGAAGAAAGATCACAGTCGTAACAGAATTGAAATCACTCTTATTTTCTGGAGTAAGTACTAGTTATATATACAGGGATTCTCATTTCCCAAAACAAGTCGAGAAGCAAAAGAATGGTTCTTGCGTAACATTTCCATGACGATCACAGTCGAAAAAAAAAGATTAAATAATCTCACAAGCGGGGAGGCCCTTCCAGGGTGCAATGCAAACCCGATCTATCACTCGTTCGGTGTCCGAGACCCTGCCGTTCCTTATATGAGCGGACTTTACGAGTCTCCCGAACGTAATCACTCAAAAGCTGTTCCGGTCAAAAGTAGCGGAGGCCACGAAGTCAAATCACCTACATTAAAAAATGTCGCCAAATTCTAGGCTTTTTATACCTGGTGCTCAGTGACGGTCCCGCCAACCGTTTTATGGTCAGTTACGATTCCAGTTTTTTGAGAACTCCAGCTTAGGTTACAGCTAGTTTTTTTAAGTTGAATTCTCATTCGGTAGCTGTCCTGATTCCTTGCATCTCCAGGCAATTCTCCGGAATCATTACCGCGATCAACCAGGGGCGTGACGCCTATTCAACCGAACTGTCCCCATCCCAGACACGGATCGCCGCACTATTGTAGCCCGATCGAAACAGGAGGAATTCAGATCAGCCGATTTCGGTCTTTCCTGTTCTGAATAAAGGGGAATCTTCACAATGTTTCGTCATTGGCCTTTTGTAGCCTATTTACCGTCCCAAGAAACACTCGGACAAACATGTGTTCAGGGTGCATACTAAACACTATAACCGGCATTTTCCCCCACAACTATTAGTGAAGATAAGTATTATTAATTAGCTATAAATAATACATTTGTTTTGTGGTATTTTTAATAATTCAATTTTGCAAAAGTTACAAAATCTAAATTTTTATACGCTCTCCTGTTTTATATCATTATATTTAGTAAAAATTGAAACTCATCGTAACGAACATCCATGCCTGCAGCGGGATCAGTTTCACTTAGGAATCCTTCTCCTGGCTGCAGATGCCTAACGATATCCAAACGGTGGGGTGCTGCTCTTGTGTACCGGATTTCATGGGTTCGAGTCCCACTGTGGCATGGATGTTCATGTCCTTTTGCAATTGGCTTGAAGATGTAGGCCCGAGTCTCATGATATCCTGTATAGTAAAGAATTAGACCGAATTCAACCAAACCTCCTCTTAGAGATATGAATATTCTGAAGACAATACTAGTGCAAGAGTGGAGCTTAATTCCATAATTCCACAAATCCACATGATTTAAAAATACTGTAGTCATCACTGTAAAGCAACTACTAAATTTTGTAGCCAAGTGGATGGATGCAGACGTTCACTTACAAAATCATCTTTTATTGAGAACATGAGATGACACAACACACGCAAAACCCCTTAGGGAAAAAGAACACAAAGAAATATTTTACATCGCGATCTTAAAGGTTAAAGCCACGAAATCTGCGTTCCAGCATTTTTATTAACTATCGGAAAGGGCCGTGGCTCCAGGAATCATGTCATTCCGGTAAACAATAATGTTTCTCTAATTATTTCTAGTTTATTCTAGAATATATAGTACCTCTACCATGCGCGGGGGAAAATGAATCGACGGGGCTGCGATTCTAAATTCGAGGTGCTAGGAAACGAGTGTAAGCCGCCATTATTATGAAAAATGTTCTTTAGCATTTGTCAATAGAGAATCTAGATTTTCAATGGAAAACGGAAAACATTTAAGTTATGGTTTTACTTTATTAGAATTTTGATAATATATATATATATATATATATATATATATATATATATATATATATATATATATATATGTATATATATATATATATTATACCTATTTATTTATAAAAAAGGTTTGATTGATAGAGATATAGATGCATTTTATATATATATATACATATATATATACATATATATATATATATATACATATACACATATATATATATATATATATATATATATATATATATATATATATATATATATATATACTAGCAAGTGTGCCCGTGCTTTCCTACTGTGAAATTAATATATTACTTTTAATCAAAGATTTTTTTCTCTTGAATAACGAATGATAAGTTTTTATTTGCCCACGAGAGTCACCGAAATTTGTACTTTTCGTTGTTAGAATATTGTAGATAAACATTTCACGGCAACGTAAAAATGAACCAAGAATTAAATTTAAAATCTTATATGAAAATGCTATAATTTCCGTCACATGGAAATGAAGGTTAATCACTATATATCTCAATTTTCGGGTCAAATCGAATGGATACTACGCAGACGATGTTTAAATAATATAAAATAAGAAATGAATAAATGAGATGTTGAAAGGAATGACATCATAATGATAAAAAATATCATTTTCACCTATTTATTATGTGATAAATTGAAAATTTTAATTTCTTGCTTCTAACCGAGGAAAACTGCGTTTAAAACAATGGCACGGAGTTAACGGAATGACGTCACATTGCTTGAAATTGTTGCTTCTTTCACTTAGTTATGATAAGCTAAAAAGTTAATAGTTTGCGTTTAACTGGGGAAAATAATGCTTGGAATACTGACATGAAACGCTCGAAAAAGGGGGAGGAATGGATTTCGAACGTTACAAATTTACAAAAACCTTCCTAGGGATATACCTAAGAATTTCCTAAATTTTCACGGCGATTGGATGCATGGTTTTTGAGTCTATCGAGTACAGACAGACACAAATTCATATATATATATATATATATATATATATATATATATATATATATATATATATATATATATATATGATTGAATAATTATATAATTAATAAATATATATGATTTGTAGTCAAAATGATTCCAAAGGGTAGTCTAGTTTTGGTGTTGAAACCCAAATCTAAATTAACATATCATTTCTGTTGACGTATCACAAATAACCGCATATAATCTTAAAGACAGGCATAATATGAAAAATCAAAAGACCAAAGCAACAACTTTCTTCTCTATCGGCACAGAACTTTTACCGAACGCGGTGTGGCCCACTCTCCGCCGTCCTAAACTGTCGATAGCAATGACATTAACAGGCCATCAATAACTAATCCTGTCGAATCAAAAAGTGTTCGTTCGAAAAGAAAGCCAGACACGTAAATGGATATTTCTTACGTGACGAGAGCAGATTATATTGCCGCAGTCCCACGTTTCTCCCAAGCATTAGAGAAGAAAGAAAAAAACCTTACTGAAGTCTCTCTCCCTCGAAAACAGCTTTTTCGACCCAAAATGTTTTTTTGATGGATTTGCTATTCCATACCCGTATTTATTGTCTTTAACGCAGTTTGCCATTATGGAGCGTCCAAAATACAAACGCCCCCTTTTCCCTTTTACGAAGGTCTAACTAAATGGGAGAAAAACGCAACAATTTTCTCTTTAGGTCTCCCGCATTATCGTTGTTTGTGTTCCAAGTTTGTTTGGGGCTGTATAACTTATTTATGGTATGTATGGAATGTGTTTCCCGATTTCTCGGAAATGGGAGCTAAAAAACCGTTCCTTTTCGATAAATCGATCCCGTCAATATGTTGTTTACCTATTCGCGTGCGGAAAGAAAAGTGTTCCCGCCCGCAAACGGGTTCCTGCGTTTAATTGTGTTCGAATTCGATTACAGCAAGTGCGAATGACGTTTATAACGTTATTTACGATCCTGAATCGCGAACGTTTTACGTGCTTGTCATAGGAAGCATGCATAACGAAGGCTTTTTCCCGTCCCTTGTTTTTGTGTTGTTCTATTAAAGGCATTCATTCTAACACTCTATTAACAAGAAAGTATTGCTTTGATGGATGGCAAACGTATAGTCACTACGTGCGGATCGAATTAGGGTAATATTCTAAAGCAAATTGGAGTTACGGGCAATAGTGTGTAATGTCACAGCTTTAGAATAGTAAATATTTTGGTAGCGAACGATTTCGTTTGTCTATTTTGGTGACCTACGGTCTACTGTTTTGCTCCCGAAGGCAGAAGAGACCAAGATTAAATGCTTAAAGACGATTTCGAGCAACTACGAACACCCATGCCAGCAGCGAGATTTGAACCCGAGAACTCCGGTACTAAATAGCAGAGTCCTAACCATCTGGACATCTTTCGTACCATCAGTCTTTTCCGTTCATTTACTGACTCTCCTTTGTTTTAAATGTTCCACAACCATGGATTTAATTACTGCTAGCTGCTTAGGCTGTATCATTATATAGCCTAGGCATCTAGCAGTAATGACCAGTAGCCCGGGTAAGTAAAAACAATAGTGGCTACAACTTCATGTAAGCGGATAATTAGGTAGCGCTGGTGTAAATATATGTAATATTTTTATCACTTCCAGTTCCATATTTAAAAATAGTTTTAACGCGTTGGTTACGTCACCCACGTGACTTCAGGTAATAGCTTATGAGTTGGCACAAATGACTATTTAAGCAAATGTCTAGAGTTCCATCACAGTTATCGATGCAGTTTTGATATAGAGTTTAGTGATGATGACTTGATATGTCGATGAATAAACGAAGTTAGATTGAATTTTCGAGTGTCTTGATTGCATTCTTATTGCCAAGTTCTACGATTGCAGGGTGGTGATAACCAACCGGAACTACACTTCGTAATGAGGCCAAAAGCCTTATTACTGTTTATATGTACATATATCTGTACATACATGTACACACAGGGTGTTTAAAAAATGACCGGTATATTTGAAAAATCATTAAAAAATAAACGGGCAGTGATAGAAATTCATAGCTTATTGCAATATACTTGGGACAATAGAAAATTTTCAGGCAGACAAACTTTAAAATTAGTTACAATATTCCACAACAGATGGCGCTGCAGTCTGGAAAAACCTACACTACGATATTTGTCTGTGGGGACTCTTAAAAGAAGAGGTGTACCGCCACTATCCAGAAACCATTGAATAACCGGAACAGTGCATCTGTTCTGCATATGAAGCCGTCCCGCCTGAATCGTTGACATGGGTTTCTAATCAGTTCGTTTTGAGAATACGCCGTATTATTACTGCTCCTGGTGGATATCTGGAAAATACCGTAGTTTAGATTTTTCCAGACTGCAGCGCCATCTGTTGTGGACCATTGTAACTCATTTTGAAAGTTTGTCTACCTAAAAATTTAATATTGTCACAAGCATATTGCAATAAACTGTCTATTTCTATCACTGTATGTTTAGTTTTTATTGATTTTTCAAATATACAGGCCATTTTTGAAACACTCTGTGTATATATTAATATATACTTACGTATATGTATACCTAACATATACCCACATATGTACATAACCTTTGTATAATGCATACATAAATTAATAAATATGAATACGTGTATACATATATCTATATATACATAGACACACGAACACATACATACACAATAACATAAGAAAAATGTTTCTTCGAAATTTGTTTCCACGTTTTGTAAACATGACCCTTTATCTTGCATATTATATAACTACGTAATCTACAGCTGCATAATCTGTATTACTTCTTAAGAAATTCCACAAGATAAAAAGCACTTTCTTACGCGAATGTCAAAATCTAAATGACGAGAAGTGACGCCTTTCGCATAATCCAGTTCGTGTAAACTGAATTTTTGAGTAGAATTGTTTAAATCTGGTTAAAGCCACGTTCTTGGGACGTGATTCACCTACAGAGAGTCAGGGGAGAAGTTAAATTTCCTCGGTTTATATAAAGATATTAATGGAGAGCTTTTTGGAACGTTTGGACTGATAAAACGCCGCTATGAAGACGGTGTGCTCTCGTGAATAAGTAATTTTTTGGATATATATTTTGCTAACAACACGGTGGGTTGTGAATAAATGTTTAATTTTTACGTAAGAGGATTTAAACAAATGAAAGAGTGAAACAAAAATTATAAAGTTTTATAAGAAGATTAGTTGGTACATAAAGAAAAAAATATGTACATTTCAAACAATTAATGTCTAACACGAAAGTTCATTTATGACTACAGTTAAAAAATTATTTATAGAAATTTTGGCTTTTTAAGCTTTTTTTCTATCATATAACAGTTGGACTGAAAAGTTCGTAGGCTAAGATTAAATTTTTTTTTGATAAAATTTGATTTTATTTTTCAATGTTGTTGCCTTTGAAGGTGATATAAGGAATATTCCGGTCGTACAATTTTTCGATACCATTTTTATAGTACGATTTGTCTTTAGCCCGAAAATTGGCCCCAATTTCGGCTATTACTTCTTCATCGGCGCTATTTTTTTTTTCCAGAGAGCCTTCTGTTGAGATCTGAGCACCGGAAAAAGTGACTGAGGGCCAGATCTGGAGAATACTTTAAATGCGGAAGCAATTCGAAGCCCATTTCATATAACTTTGCCATCGTTGTCAATGACTTGTGACACGGTGCATTGCCTTGATGAAACAGCACTTTCTTCTTCAAATGGGGTCATTTTTCCGCGATTTCGTCCTTCAAACGCCCCAATAACGCTATGTAATAGTCGCTATTGATGGTTTTTCCCTTTTCGAGATAGTTGATGAACAGGAGAATCCCAAAATACTGATGCCATATCCTTGCCAGCCGACTGTTGCGTCTTTCCACGCTTCGGAATTGGTTCATCACGTGCAGTCCACTCGGTTGACTATCGATTGGACTCCGGTGTGAAATGATGGAGCCATGTTTCATCCATTGTCACATATCGAAGCATAAATACGGGTTCATTACAATTTAACAGCTTCAAACACAGCTCAGAATCGTTAATTCGTTGTTGTTTTTTGGTCGATTCTGAGATCGCGCGGCACTCACTTTGCTCAGATCTTTTGCATACCAAATATTCTTTCACGATATGTCCAACACGTTCTTTTGATATCTTTAGAGTCTCAGATATCTCGATTAATTTCACTTTACGGTCATTCAAAATTATTTTGTGGACCTTTTTTTTTATGTTTTCGTCTGTAACAGCCTCTTTGAGGCGTTCACTGCGTCCATCATCCCTGGATCTCATTTTACTTCGTATAAATTTACCAAACCACGTCTCAACGGTTGATTTACGGTCCGAATAATGATTATCAAGCCAAGTCTTGGCTTAAACAGTATTTTTTTCGCTAAAGAACAATGCTTTACTAACACACCAAATTCCTTTTTCTCCATTATTTTCAGACTAACAAAAGTTGCTTCACCTAAAATACTATACCTCACAAATTAATAGTCCTTCAGCTGTCAAATTTGTGTTTTACGAAGGTTAGGGATAACTAAAAATCATATGGATTTAATACTAGTATCGCCATCTATGTGTCAGCCTCCGAACTTTTCAGCCCAACTGTTAAAATAAACTTTCTTGTTTCTAAACAAACCAGGCGTAAAAAAAGAGGTAAAGCTTCTAACAAGAATGTAGAAATGCGTACATTAGGATGAGAATAAAGCGATTACAGACAGAAAATGCCACTTTTTCGATTGTATTTGGGAAATTCAAAAATGTTTGTCTGAAAAAATAAAATTTTATTTTTCAAACAAAGTTTTAATCGCAAATCTAGCAAATAATTTTTAATTCAGTCGCACGTCTCTAAAACAAAATAAAATCATTTTACTTTAACAGAATAGCTAAGTTCCAAGCTAACTTTCTCTGCGATAATCGCAGTAAATTCATGACACCGGAAATTTACAATAAGGCAATTTGTCGCAACGTCACGAACTGCTATAATGCCCTTCCCATTCATTTTCATGTTTACAACAGCCAATAGACAAACAATAAACTGCCCTTCCGTTTGAAACTAAAGCCATAATTGTCATAATTTGAGAATTTGCCCTACTGCGTGAAATCGCCTTATACTAAGATTAAAGTGAAATGAAATGAGATTTTATATCGTCTGTTAATATTCAGTTACGCTTTTTTATTAACGATTTTCAGGCCAAATAACGAGTCGTTCTTTTAAACATTTTAATGATAGCAAAATATTATTCTAAACCGAATAAGATAAATTTTTAAATGCATCAAATATATATTCAACTAGCAAGTTTTCCCTTGCTTCGCTACGGTGAACTTAATATATTACTTTTAAACGAAGATTTCTTTTTCTTGCATAACTCTCTAAATTCGTCACAGTTCAGGTCGAGTCATTTGCATATTTATATATTCATATTATATGCTTATTATAACATTATTCAGTTTTTATAATTGAATTTGTGTCTTATATTAAATTTGTTCAAACTTTTTTTATGGTAAAATATGATTTACCCTAAATTACATTACTGCATTACTACTGTACTTTGATTAGCAACGTTAATATACATTATCATATTAAGTGGTAGAATAGGAAGCAGAGGTTTTGACAACAACCGTGCTCATTTTGTTGGCAGTAATAAATGTCGTCCAAAATTAAGGAAATTTACGACAAACCACGTGGTTTTGTATGAAACAAACACACATTCGTATCGACAACCGTATGAATATAAAGATAGCTATATAAAATGATAGGTTTTTATTTGCCCATGAGAGTCGCTGAAATTTGTACTTTTCGTTGTTAGAATATTGTTGATAAACATTTCATTACAACTTTAAAATGAACCAAGCATTAAATTTAAAATGAGTTCTTATATAAAAATGCTATAATTTGCGTCCCATAGAAATGAATGTCAATCATTTTATATTTAAATTTTTAGGTCAAATCGAATGCATCGACTAAGCAGACGATGTTTAAAAGATATAAAATAAGAAATGCATAAATGAGATATTTAAAGGAATGAAGTCATAATGATAAAGAAATATCGTTTTCACCTATTTATTATGTAATGAATTGAAAATTCTAATCCTCTGCTTTTCACATAGGAAAACTGTGCTTAAAACAATGACATGGTATTAACGGAATGACGTCACATTGCTAGAAATATTTGCTTCTTTCACTGAGTTATGATGCGATTAAAAAGTGAATCGTTTTCGTTTAATCGGGGAAAATAATGCTTGGAATAATGACATGAAACGCTCGACAAAGGGGGAAGGAATGGATTTCGAAAGTTAAAAATTTACAAAAACCTTCCTAGGGATGTACCTAATAATTTCCCTAATTTTCACGGTGATTCGGTGTATGGTTTTTGAGTCTGTCGAGTATAGACAGACAGAAATTCATTTATATATATATATATATATATATATATATATATATATATATATAATATAGATTTATATTGCAATATAATATTTTGAATTATTACATTTTAAGTAATTGTTGAGTGATATTTTTATATTTATTGAAAAGAGAACATTACTTGTAATGCTTAACTCCATGAATCTTTATTTATTTATTCCTTTTTAATATCGTTTTCTTTGAATTTTCTTTTATTTTTATGGCAACTAATTTTTTTTTTACGTTCTTCAGAATAAGGGTTAATTGTTCTTGCAGTGAACTTTTCTGAGTTTAGGTTTTTTTTTTAATGTTATGGTGAGTAATATTTAATTTAATAATATTTATGGTGAGATTTTTTTAAGTGAAGTTTATATCTTTTAGTGTATTTGACTTTCAACAAATATGTTTTCAGCGTTTACAGTATTTAACACTAGATTTACATATGTTCATCCTATACCTATTTTGACTGAAGTGAGCCAATTTGACTTCTACAAGAAAATGGAGTTTTTTTGCAAAGAAACAGTTCCAAATTAATTTAAATAAAATGTTTATTATCAAAAAATTAATGGAAAACATTTTTTTACGTATAAAATCTGTTTTTGAAACCCATTTTCCGCCAACATTTCTATTCCATTGAGCACAATGGTTTCTACACCTGTTTCTTTGGCATGATGGTTGAACTCGACTTTTCTCTATATTTACTTTATACTATATTTATTACTATATTTATTTATATTCATATACATTCAATGTGTCGAATTGCCTCACAACCGTAAAAATAGTTATACCACATTTGATAATTCGAAATGAATTGGTCTGCGGGGAAGAGGAATGAAAGTTTACATATATTTTATTACTTAACGAAAAACAAGATATGCTTTTGAAATGTGATAAAGCTTTATATATGTCAATAGTGATCAAATTTTTAATGAGTCTAACTGGCTCGGTCCGTAAATTTAATGTTAAATATTGATAGTATATATAACATGGCAATTCAGTTTGACTAAAGAACAGGCTACTCTCGCCAACTTGGCGGTAGATCTCTGTGCATGGTAGCCTAACATTTTCTCCTGATCTTGCCTGTCTAAACAATCTATATCTATATTTTCATTAAATTTGTATGCAGATATTCTTGTACAACCCTTTTCTTACAGGTTAAATGTGAGTAATACTTAAAAAAATTAGATATAGTGAACCATTGGCTCATTTTTAATAATTTGGAGCTGTTCGCTTTGTAAACAATTGATGGATTAATTACCAATAAATATAAATGTCTGATTTCTAAGTGGTTTTGGTTAATTAAGTAAATGTACATAATTATATTACAGTGGCGTATTTTCCATCAAAATCACTAAAAAAAGCAAAGGATACAGTGGATGGAATACCTTTGTGTTTTAGTAAACATTGGCAAAACCTTCGCCAAATTTGCCGAGGGGCACCCTATTCTTCAGTATTACCACAATTCTATCTTGTAATCTGGTATTGATTTTCAAACCGGACGTCTAGACAAGGGAGCCATATGTATATTTTTATGTGTATTAAGGAACATATCGTTGACTTATCCTGAAATAATGCACATGGAATGTTGGATGTAATGAAGTATTTTGCCGAGTGTGTTAATCATAATTTTTTCAAATTCCAAACAGCTTTGATCAATCTATCAATTATTTACTTCTTTAATCACCCTTTCCGGTACAATTACAAGTCTAGCTCGTCATTGGTTTTTCATTCCATACCGCACAATGACGAGCTACACTAGTCATGCGACTTAAGTTACTGATAAATATGATAATTTAGTTTAAAATTTCTAGTTTACTGAATTTAGCAACACTTTTGTGACTTGTGAAAATCCTAGGTCACTATTACATATTGTTTATTTAAAGCTTCTTGGTACAAGTAACTGCCAAATTGATGAGTCAGAATAAAAGAAAACCTACTAAGAAATGCCGTGTGTGTTACAAGAATCAAATTATAAGTGAGACTCCCTGGCGATGTAAACAATTCAGAATTCCTTTGCACTTTGTTTTGAAAAGTACCACTAGCTTGAAGACTATTATCTTAATTTTACCGTTTCTGATACTTAACACTATGTAAAAAGTGGATTTTAATTAAGAATATGTAAGAACTGTAAAATAAAACAAGTTTTTTAAATAAAAAATAAATGGTTACTTCACGCACAGTTTTTCATTATTAAATCGTACCGGAAGGGGTTAATCATTTGAATTATGTAAAGATATAGAACCTGCATTGCTTATTGCTTCTATCTTGTAGGTATAATAAAAATTTGAATAGGGACTGTGATTATTTCATTTTTATGTTAATAAGACTCTGTATTGCCTTTCAGGGATTTTAACGGTTGTCTCCAAGTTTAGAATACATGCCTAAATCTTATCGTTAATCGACAAATTATGTAAGCCAAGATTTTCTCGCGGCACTCAAAATTCTACTACTAACCAAATATTGCATACTCTCAATTTTTTATCCTTAATTTATTTTTAATTTTGACTGGGAGGGTTGATAGACATTGATTTTAGTGTATATATATATATATGTATTATTTTCTCTAGTCACAATAATTATGTAGCCCCTATTATTTTTACTTGCCCTGGCTACTGGGCAAGGAGAATCCTAAATCAGCTAACAGTAATAACGATGCAGTGGGGCCATTGAAAGAGACCGGCACAAGTCCGATTAAAACTTTATTTTAGAGCTTCTAAACGAGCATCTTTCAAACATCCCTGTTGTAAACAAAAACGCCCCCATTTCGAAATTTTGAAGGTCATACTACCGAGTCTTAGAACAATCGAATGTTATTGAACCAATGACGATACTACATATTAAGCTAGATCATTAATTGATGAATTATCCATTATACGAAGTAGGTTCGACCCCAATGACTTCGGATAATCGAAGTTCTACTGTAATAACAGTCTATTACAGGCTATAAATAAGAAGGATGGTTTGTCACCATTAAAAGTCTGCGTGGCGAGATTTTTGCCGTCAGAGTGGAAATGAACCTATGTATCATTATATTTTCAATGTAATCTCAGATGTTTTTTATATCATTTTAGGTGTGGACCCTTTTCCCGAGGAAGCAGTCCCCGTTCTAGAAAAAATGGTAGATTTTGGAGAATCGACGCGGGAAATCACTTCGAACGAGTAAGTGTTTTCCATAATTCCTGTTGATTCTGGAAGCTCAGTTTTAATTTCAATGAATATTTACTTTCAATCGATGTATACGAAATACCTTGTACTATAGAAATTGTCTCTTATAAATATCAGAATTATTGGTTAAATCAGTATGGCGGATCTCCAAATCGTGGGGTTGTTGGAACTTTCGAAATCTACAAACAAAAAATAAATGGGTGTTTCATGAATTAAAATATCTAAATAAACGCAAAACTATTTTTATTGCTTATAAATTTGTTTTAGTACATATTACCTAAAATTTAACTTATACTCCTTAAAAAGGCGTATACAGGGGGAGAAGTGCAAAAGGACACTTGCACCCTCAAGATTCTTTCTGGAAACTGAAAAAAGGAGGGGGTAATAAATTTTAAATTTTGTCTTCCTTTTTTTTTCAGTTTAGAAATACCATAATACTAAAATAAAAACATTATCTTAAATATTTCGGTTCTGTGAAAAACATCTTGTCGGGGGGGGGGTGTTAACTGCTATAGAATCTTTACAAGAGTACATTCTAGAAATTTTCCCGAATATCCGTAAACTTAAAAAAAAATTTAGTCACTTTAACAGTCAAAACATGCACAGCTGAGATATATAGTTTTCAGCTATGAAATATGTAAAAAAAACTATTTGAGATCAGTCCATCAGAAATGCGTTCAAACGGACTCAAATACTTGATGCATATCTATAAAAATATTCTTGTAACTGAAGATGAAGTTTTAAATATTTTACAAAAATAAAAACGAAGAATAAATATAAATTTGTAAAAATATGAATAGATTTTTTAATTGCATTGCAATCGAATATTTTTAACCTTTTTTTCTAAATTGCAACTTTTTCTTTTCAATCATTAAACGGCATTTAATCAATTTTAAACGGTACAGGATTCTATCCATTCTGGTAACTAAATTATTTTGTTTTCGTACTATCTCTATTATATTCCGTAAATGGCCTTATTTTTCGAATTTCTATAACTAAAAATATCTAAATCTAAAAATGATATCAGTTCGTGAATAGTTTTACAAGTGAGAAATTAAATTGATATGATGTATTCTTTAGTTTTTACATAATGATAATACTAAATTGAAGAAGTCTATTTTTCGTGGCAATTATAGGCGCCTATAGGAGAGAATTTAGGAGGGAGGATCTGATATAAAAATATGAGTACGCATGCGTTGTATTTGCATATTTAAGTGTTAAATTTAGTCTAAAGAACTGACTTTATAAAATGAGGGAAGGATATGGGTGCCCTTGTTATTAATAACAATAGGCACCCCCCCAAAAAATTAATTTCTGGTCATGCCACTGACTCCTTATTTGCTATATAACAAGGAGTATATATATTATTGAAATATATGCATTATTGAACTATTTTATCGAAGAGCATTGAATAAGTTAATAGTCTAAATTTTTATCTACATGATAAATAATATATATAAATATACATCATATCTGAATTAGGTGGAGCTCTACAAAATTGCGCTCTCCTTTAGCCGGGTGCAGCCGAACGATGCCGAATGTTTAGGATGCTGGCCTTCAGAACCGGAGTTCGTGGGTTCGAATCCCCCTGTGGCATGGATGTTCGTAGCCGTTCGGAATTGGCTTTAATCAGTAGGTCCCGGTCTCATTAGCTCTCGTGTTGCAAAACGTAGACCATAGCACTCCAAACCAAACCTTAAGGCCGGGTGATTACCGCACAGTTAGAGTAACTCTTCTCGATTCCGGCATCCGTGGGTTTGAAACCACTCTTGGCAGGGTAACTTTTTATCGTAAAATCACGAATGTAGACAAGTAACATTCAATTCCTGTATATAAGTCGGATCCCGATATCTGAATGTCCCATATATTTATATAACAAATTATCAAAAAGATCTACGTATTCTCAGTACTTTTTTATGCATTTCATTAGCAAAATTAAAATTCATCTAATTTAATTTTTTTATGAACGAGCATTATAGAAAGTTTTTATAATTTCATTAACTTTGTTCGTAATTTTCATAATTCTAAACGATATTTTAAAAGCTTTTTACAAAGTCCAGAATTTTTGATAATTATCTTTAATTTTAAAAGTGCTGAATACCCGCAGGTGTAAATTATAATTAATATTTACTTAATTTTCATCGCGGGAAAAATTTCTTTTTGGATCCTCTTACAAATTTTCTGAACGCACGTCTTGACATAACTTTTTTCCCCCCAATTTCTCTTGATAATTTTTCCTAAATCCTTTCTAGAGAATATTAGAATTAGCCCATTTTTTAATCTTTTCCCATCGAACGTTTTGAGAAGTTCTAACCGTTACTGCTTGTTACATGCGTCGGAATTTTTATGTAAATTTTTACTAAGCATTAATAGATAAGTATTACATATGAACGGTATGCAGGTATAACGTTGCAGATTTGCTGCAGGAAAAAGTTGTATTTTTAAATAGTACATGAAAAATGGTTATAAATTTTCTGAACTTTTGTCATGCTTGCCGTGCCTTTAGTTTTGTCTTTCTTTTCGATTGAAATCAACTTATGAACATTTTTTAAAAAAAATTATTATTATTAACATTATATATTGTTGCAAACTTATCGTTTAAAGTTCGTTGATTGAATATATTTTGACTAAGAAAAAAACCAATAACAATTTATGAACACTCCAAATGAATCCCAATGACAACGATTGGCGATCAAACTTGGCAGCCTTTTGGCGAACATTTTCAGAGCAATTCGGAGAGGATTAACACAGGACCTACTTTAACCAGATCTGAAAGTGAACTAACATTTTATGATAACTCACGGCCCCTTTATATAGCTTTCAGGTTTGTGGAAATTTCCACAAACTTGTAGTAAAATCCAGAGAAAGGGGGGTGGCAACAAATGTCGCTAAGTCGCCAATTTTGGCGCTAAAAATGAGTCTCCCAAAAACTCGCGAAGGAGCCAATATCTCGCCAATTTGGCGAGATACTATACAAATTACATGTTTACAGCTTTCTTAACAATATGTATTGCATATATAACGTAATAGGCGTAACTAAAAATTCAAACGTTGTCTTGTGTAAACATATTTTTAGAAAATCATCGGAAAATTGAGCAACTTAGTAAATATTTAAAAATTAAGATTTTTAAAAATTCAAAATTTTTAATTTAAAAAATAATTTAACTAAATGTTTAGCTTAAATATTTTTTCCAAAATGTATTTTTAAATTGATATTGAAATACATTGATTCACATTTTTTGAAATAAGAAATGCTCAAAGGTGGTACGTTTTTAAAAACATTCAAAATTTGTATAACAACTTTTTATTAAATTTCATGAATTATTACAATAAATGCCTTTTAATATGCCTATAATGTCAACCTGAACCTAAATAAGTCTTTTGAAAATATAAGGATTTTCGTTGATGTTCTGTTAACCCTTTGTGGGCGTTATTTTCTCACAGAGCGTTTTCAAATTTTCAAAACGAAACTACTAATTCTATTCTATAGATGGGAGCCCGAAACTGAAGCAGGAGTTGGTCTTTAAATCGTTATAATAGCAAGGTCAATGTAGATATTATAATATGTTTTGCACTCCATACAGGACAATTATAAAAACAATTATTAATGAGGCTTATATTTTTGTGATGTGACATATATATATATATATATATATATATATATATATATATATATATATATATATATATATATATATATATATATATATATATATATATATATATATATATATATATATATATATATATATATATATATATATATATATATATATATATATATATATATATATATATATATATATATATATATATATATATATATACATATATATACATATATATACATACATATATATATATATATATATATATACATATATATACACATATATATACACACATATATATATATATATATATATATATATATATATATATATATATATATATATATATATATACATATATATACATACATATATATATATATATATATATATATATATATATATATATATATATATATATATATATATATATATATATACATATATATATATATATATATATATATATATATATTATATATATATATATATAAATATATATATATTATATATGTACATATACATATGTCATATGTATGCCGTTATATTTGTATTGTGTGTAATATGTGCTCAATGCATATATATATATATATTATATATATATATATATATATATATATATATATATATATATATTATACATATATATATAATATATATATAATTATATAAATACATATACATATTCATTGTAGCCGTTATTTTGTATTCTTGTGCTTTTTGTGGGCAACACCTCTTAACATCCTCCGGTTTGATTAAAACAGAGCCGGACTTGTAATAAAACGAGCCGGAACTCATTGAAATTCTGCCTACATCTGTCCGGGAAGGCGGCGTAATTTAATCTCGGAAATTTATACGACTGCCGCACACCATGTTTATTAAATTCATTTAGATTTTGGGATTTATAGGCTCCCCATATTTCTTTCCTATCTCTTAATTAAGAAATTCATATTTCCTTACCCTAATTCCACTTTGAGATTAAAAAGATAAAAAAAACTGAAAATTTCGGGAGGGAACCTCGTGAAAAACGTCGCCATTTTCTTTAAATGTTTCTCTTTATTTTCCAGGCGGTTCTGGAACAAAATGCAGCGCACGGATTCCTATTTAATATTGTCTTACGGCATCTGATAGGGTCGCTCGCTTTTTGAAATGTTATGAATTTATGGACGGGTCTTTTTTTTATATTTTGTTTCTCCTTTGTCGAGCGTGAACTTAAATATATATTTCTCCTTTAATGTCCGTCCTTAAAAACAGGAGAAAGGGAGTAATGAGAAATGTTACATGGCATGCGTTTTGTAAATTCTCTTAAATGAAAAGCCATTCCAGTTTATCAAAGAACTCGCATTTGGTTTCTTTTGGGCTGGGATTCTTTTTTTTTTCTTCGTTTAATTTAATGTCAAAAATCTTATTTCGTGTCTGAAATTTGTCATTAACTCTTTTTATTGATGGGAGGGCATAATCGAGACCAAATACAGTCGAACCTCGATGAACTGAAACTCTCAGTTAACCGAAGTCGGTTTCTTCACTTTTTTTTTCTTTACACTATCATCCAAAATTTTCTCTTTGCATTTTTAAACTTTTCTTTTTTTCCACTTTCCTTTTGTATGCAAGACGAGGAACACTATATTTTTGAGACGAGGATATTTTGGAAATCCCTTTTTCAGAATTCCTTGTCGGAAGCACTATTCTCGGTACGAGTTTTCTGTTCCACACTTTCAAGGACCCCTGTTCTAAACAAAAACGAGTCGAACGATGGCCGAATGGTTAGGGTTCTGGCCTTCGGAACCGGATTCGGGGGTTCGAAACCCACTATGGCATGGATGTTCGTAGCCTTTCGGAATCTGCTTTAGGCAGTAGGTGCCGGTCACATTTGCCTTCGTGTAGCGAAAAAGTAGACCGTAATGCTCCAAACCAAATCTTAACATTTAGTGAATGTTAGACACCTGTAGAATATAAGAGTGCCAAAAGAATGTTTTTTAACACATTGTATGCGGGACACGCACTAGTATGTTTTCTGGCAATTTCTACTTGAGCGCTGATCACGAACTAGTACCAGTTAGTGTAACAACAGGGTTTGTTTGTGGGCTCAAAAATAACGGTATATACAGGAAAACGACTTTCAAACACATCTGTTCTAAACAAAAACGCGTCGAACGATGGCCGAATGGTTAAGGTGCTGGCCTTCGGAACCGGAGTTTGTGGTTTCGTATCCCACTGTGGCGAGGATGTTCATAGCCGTTCGGAATCGGCTTTAAGCAGTAGATCCCGCTCTCGTTAGCCCTTGTGTTGCAAAACGTAGACTGTAACGTTCCAAAACCAAACTAAACAAAAACGTACCCCATTTCGAAATTTGGAAGGTCGTACTACCGAGTCCCAGAACAATCGAATGTTATTGCACCAATGACGATATCACACATTGTACTAGATGATTATGGATGAATTCTCGATTATTCGAAGTAAGGTAGGCCCCATTTACTTCGGATAATCGATGTTCTACCGGAGTTTACATTAAAATTGTATAGCTATGATTAGAAAAGATACATAGGTTAAGGTACAAAGGGATTAAATAAGAAAAAACTTTAAATTATGTGCTAATTAGTTGTTTTAACTTCTTAAATACTAAAACAATAGGTATGAAAGAAAATGAATAAAGTAATTCCTTCGTTTTATTTTGTTGTACATTGTAGTACAGAGCAGAGGTATCACAGTAGACAAAGATGTCGATCTCATTATGGGCGGGTTGCGAGTTCGAGCATATATTTATCACTCACACATACATATATATACACACGCATGTGCGTATATATATATATATATATATATATATATATATATATATATATATATATATATATATATATATATATATATATATATATATATATATATATATATATATATATATATATATATATATATATATATATATATATATATATATATATGTGTGTGATTATGTGTGTATTTTTTTTTAACCTCAAGTTTAGAATGATATCCATGCATAACCAATAAAGTGAATAATCAGGACATGACATAAAATCTCAAAATAAAAATGTTTGGATTTTTAAAAGAGAATTTTTCTGTGGTGCTATCTGCCCAAAACTTTTTGCAATCGCTTATGCAATGCCATGACCGTGCAACGACCTAAACCAACGTGAGTTTTAAAAATATATGAATATGGGAACGCTTAGAGTATTAACTAATTTCGCAAGGAAGTTATATTAGGTTGTTTGATACTAATTTGGTTTGATGAAATGGTAGACCTTAGCCGTTTGAAATCATTTAGGAAGCATATCCCGATTTCTTTAGGTTTTGTGTAGCAAAAACGTACATAGCCCATAAGTCTTCACACAAAGCTGATAAACGGATCATGAATTATATTTAATACTAGCATACAGCCCGTCATATGACGGGATCAGTAAAATTTTTAATTTTCCAAAATTGTTAAGTACCTTATAAAGCAGGTAAAAAAATGGTTTGTTTTTTGGCTGAAAATTATCTGGTACACGCTGAATAATTTGTTTATCTTTATTGACCGCATGTTAGTTGCCACTTAATAGCTTTAACTTGTAATATTACTTGATAGGATGGACAGCATAGGTTTTAATATTGACAGTGATTATTTGGCGGTATATATGAATGATGGCCAAAATTGAGCGCATGGATCGCAAACCCCGTGGTTATGTATAAAAAACAAACACAAAAACGAGGAAACTTTTTAATTTTCAAAGATATATAATTGAAACGCTAGATATATATATAAGTCCATGACATAAACTAGTAGTCTTTGTTGTTAATACCGCTGATAAAATTTTCATGGCAACAAAAAATAATCGATGATTCAAATTAAAATTATCACATATGTACCTAATCTATTATTTAAGCCAAATATAAAAGAAAATTATTGACGTAATATTTAGGTTCAATGATAAAACTTATGAAAATAAGGCATAATTTAAATAATTTAAAATAAGAAAGGATTCAATGAGATGGTTAAAGGAATGACACCATAATGCTAGAAAAATGTTATTTTTACCTATTTATCATGGGATAAATTGATAAATTGAATCGCCTGATCCGGGGAATATAGGGCCTGAAATAATGAAATTAAAAGCTCGAAAAGAGGGGAAGGGGTGGATTTCGAACGTTTTAAAGACGTCAGTATTTTTCGCAGTGATACGAAGCCTATTTATAAAAATTTAATTTAGAATCGGATCGATAGTTTAGGAGAAGATAAACATGACTCTCTTTGAATTTTGCTAACTATGGATGCCTCTATCCATTCGATGTCCAACCGCTTCATAAAATCGAGGACAGACGTACAGATAACTTAGGCTATTTTTATATAGGGGATAAATGAAAAAATAATATAAATTAAAAACATTTATAACTTTTATTAGGCGCCGTAGACGGAAGGGAGGGCCGGTAACGACTAATAGAAAAGATTTATCTTTATTGTATGTTTCACTTACATAATTATTGTACCTTTTTTTCTTAATTTCATTATTTTTAGAACAATCAGTATATCACAAAAACCCCGAATGAATTAAAAAAACAAAGGCATGGTAATAAAAAATTAAATTGATAATACAATAGAATTTAATTTATAGAGAAAAATTCTCTATAAACTCAAAAGTACTATAATTTGAGACGCTTACAACGAAATTTGGAACGCACCGATTGGAAATTACGGTAAAGTAACCATCGAGTATCTTCAGATTTATGAAACAATAAATATATAATTAAATTGCCCATTCGTTTAAAATAAAGTATTTTAGAAATAAAAATTTAACTTAAGTACTTTTTCCCGCTCCGTCTGCACCATTTTCGGATCACATGAATTATTCATAACCATCACAATAGAAATAAAAACCCGTTGTGAATGGGACTTAGAAAGATTAATATGCAGAGAAAAATCACAAATCTGTGAAAATGGAGAAAAATAAAGCAGACATCAGATTTTTTTCCCCTAACTGCTGAGGGCGGTTTATATCGGCCTTTCATTTCGGAATAAAAAAAACACCGAAAGAAAAAAAAATTCGAGAAAAAAAAATCGTCCACTAATTGCCGTTTTTTCCCCTCCTCTCGTTCACTTTCGAACGTTCAAAAAATAATAATGACTTTTAAATGACTATTATCGTGTCTGAAAATATTAGCCCACGCATTTCTCTAAAATAAAAGATGGAAGCAATTGTTATGAATTTTTAAAACATTCCATCCGTTTTAACGTTAATTAATTTCTAAGGGATTGACGTATGTTTCTTTCTTAATTAAACTCGCGCTTGCAGATAAACTCTAATTGCCAAGAGCAGAAAAAGAACGCCAAAAAAAAAAAACTTTTCACAAGTTCATGAGAATCTATTCTACATAAATTTTGTCGGATCTTTAAAAAAAAAATAAACTCTAAAAGATTGAGTCCGTGACTTAACTGCCAAAAATTATCTTTCGACCCGACCTCGAGGAAAAATTGCATTGTTAAAAATGTCAGTTTTGATTTTTTGAAAAGGTTTTACTGCAAATAAATAACGCAAATGCACGGCTTGCAACTTATGAAAGCAATTAAACCATTTCTTCTTTTTTTTTCGGAAAAAGAATTTATGCTTTTAAAAATCTCCGAAATTTCCTTCCATTGTGTCCAAACAATTTAGGATATTTTTCACTCTATTGAAAGGTTATTGTTTACAACAATCAAAGTGATTGTTAATTAAGATTCAGTTTTGGGTTTTTGTTTAAGTTTTTTATTTAGCAATTTTAAAGTTATGTTCGTGAATTTCGATTTAAAGACTTCTAGTTCTGCTTCATTTAGAAAAATGCAAATAAGTTTGCTTAATCGTACAAAAGTTGGAGAAAAGTTTAAATTCGAAGTCAGTTTAAAATCCATTAATGGCGTTTTTGTTTTCCGGTTTTCCATTTTCGAGTGTCTTTAAAGAGAAGAGGAAAAATTTTGCGTTCGAAATAAATTTACCTAAAGCTGTTTATTTACTTTTTAGATTAGCATCCGATTCTTGTTTATATATAAGGGTTTTAGTTTGTGATGGTTGCATTGTATTTGGTTAACCACTGCTGAAATTGTCTCCATATAGAGTGGAATCCGCTTAAAGGGATCGTGGTTAATGTTATCAATCGCTTATTGTTATCGAAATCCCTGGGTTCCGATTTTCTCTATTCATTTGTATGTTAAAATGATCGCTTTATGGGATCGTTACATCGGTTAATGTTATCAGTTTCCGAACTAACTGGCAAAGGAATATTCACAATGTATTCAGAAGGAACCCATTTTTTTGTTTCCCTTCTCTGTTGTCTGAATTTCCGAGAATTCTCCCTCTTCCACCTAGGGAAATGGGAAGTGAACAAAAGAGTGGAGTCCCCGGAATTTTGCTCGAATAAATGCAGCTTGTCGATATGGAAACCAGAAAGCGAAATGATTTAACACTTTACTGACCGATCGTCGATTCATCGACGTTTGCTCCCCAATGCTTACCGACCGGTCGTCGATTAATCGACGTTTGATCCCCAGAGCTTACCGACCGGTCGTCGATTAATCGACTTTTGATCTTTCTGTTAGATTTGGTTAGGTTAGATTGACAAGTAGCAAGCAGCAAGCATTTCGCATTCTTTATTCAGATAATCGGTGCTTTTTTCTAAGCTTTAGCCCTTAGAAATGAATGGAAAGGATAGTCTCGGCGAGTTTTATCTCGACGACCTGTCACATTGTCTCGACTGCCGTTCAGCAAGTAGTACTGACGACGAAAGTGATAGCAGTAGTATAGCCATTCGAAAGCGACGTCCTGTACCGCTCATATACAGTGATTCAGAAGACGAGGACATGAATAATAATGTTGAAGACAACAACGATACAGGGTCAACGAACGACAAGAGTATCATTTTGGAACAACTTTTCGAAGGCAGCTCTGGCGTAAAAATGATACCAAGTTCCTCCGAAAACGTAATGGATATTGTAAATTTATTCATTGGAAGTGACCTGACTGAACACTTCGCGAGGGAGTCTAATAGATATCGTTATCAAATTGTGGAAAAATATAGAATTACATCAAAAACGAAAAAAAATGGAAAGACGTGAAATGAAGAAATTTTTGGGTCCGATCATTCTCGTGGGACAAGTAAAGAAGGACGTTCGCTACGATTATTGGTCTACAGAAACGCCGTTCTTCTCGAAGGTGATGAGCAGGAACATCTTTTTGCAAATGATGCAAAGCTGTAATATTAACGATATTTCTCCCCATTCGCATAGGTTGGTGAAGGTCCAGCCTGTCATTGATTATTTCAGGGAAAAATTGAACAACGTATATAAACCAGATCAGCAATTGTCTCTAGATGAATGTTTAATTCCGTGGAGAGGTAGACTGCCAATCAAAACCGAAACTGAGCCGGTGTCTCGGATGATCTGCGGCTGAGCGGGCGGTGAAAAGGCATAGTATTTTCGAACATCCAACCGGTCGGTAAAGTGTTAAAATTAAAACAGAAGATCAAAATTTTAATGTCTTTATGACAGGTTACCAAAAAAGAGTCAGCTCAACATTTCTCAGCGCACTCTGTTGTGCAAAATTTTGAAAAGTCGTGATGATCTTAGTAGAAGAAATAAACCAAATGAAAATACGGAGACACATTCCAGTAGTTTCTACATTAACAGAATCTGAAGTCTGTCAGATTGTCGTAGGAAAATAGACGAATGATGGAACTGATAAGTCGCATGAATAATCTCTTGATATCAAGCCATCTGCTATAAGTGCTGAAATGAGAAAAGCATCGAAAGTGTCGAAACGTGGAGTGTACAACAACGGTCGATGACTTTACAAAACATGATGATGACGAACCATTTATCAATGAGTTTCTCAGAAAAAATGGTAGACATTCCAAAAATGATCATTTTTTTTAGTTATGTATACATTTCTTATGTGTTAAACGATAATATACGGTACATAAATATAAGGTGTAAATTAAATAAAAAATAATAATAATTTTATAATATAAATATAAATTTACCTAATAATAAATTTATATCCCCTATATAATAATAGCCTAAGTTATCTGTCCGTCTGTCCTCGATTTTATGAAGCGATTGGACCTGGAATCGATAGAGGCATCCATAGTTAGCAAAATTCAAAGATCAAAATTCAAAGTTTATCTTCTAAACTATAGATCCGATTCTAAAATAAATTGGTATAAATATCCTTCATATCACAGCGAAAAATACGGCCTTTTTTAAAACGTTCGAAATCCACTCCTTCCCCTCTTTTCGATCTTTTAAGGCCATTTTTCAACTAATATTTTCCCCGGTTAAGAGCAGGCCATTCAATCTATCAATTTATCCCATAATAAATAGGTAAAAATAACATTTTTCTACCATTGTGACGTCATTCCTTTAACCATCTCATTAAATCCTTTCTTATTTTAAATTATTTAAATTATGCCTCATTTTCATACGTTTTATCATTAAACTTAGATATGGCGTTAATAATTTTCTTTTATATTTGGTTTAATAAATAATAGATTAGGTACATATGAGATAATTTTAAATTGAATCGTCGATTATTTTTTGTTGCGAGATAATTTTCAGCCAAAAAGCAAACCATTTTTTTACCTGCCTTATAAGGTACTTTAGAGCTCTGAAAAATTAAAAATTTTACTGATCCAGTCATATGACAAGCTATATGCTAATTATTAGATAAATATATTATTATTATAAAAATTAATATATTATATAATATATATATATATATATATATATATATATATTATATAATATATATATATATATATATATTATACATATTAATTATATTTATATTTATTATTATAATTATATTATCAGATAAATATATTATTATAAAAAATAAAAATGATAAATATATTATATATTTATATTATTAGTTAGGGGGATAAATTTATCTAATTTTGCATATCGTTTATTGTTATTAGTGGGTGATTGTTATTAAAATCGCGGTGTCCCAAACTGAAAACTTATCCCATTAAGCAGAGTCCACTGTATAAAGAAATGAAATAATTCCGATAATTTGTGCGTTCTTAAACCCGATATTTTAGCTGGGAAAGAAAATGTCAATAACATTTAATGTTTTGGGTTGCAAGCATTATTTTAAAAAACAATATATCGACAGACTCTTTCTTAAACGTTATTAAAAGCAATAAATAGTTTTAAAATATTTTGATCTTCAACCGTGCACCTAGCAGTTTGGAAGGTGAAAATTACAATGAAGTAGGAATAGTGCAAAACAAAAATTCTTTTACACAAATCGTTTCACGATAACTTTATTTATACTATTAAAGATATAAAAAATCATAAGAATCGGACAAAATCATAAGAAAGACTGTTATAATAATATAAATTCACATGTATATATGCTTATGTGTATGCATGTATATATTTATGTGTGTGTGCATATGTATATATGTGTAACATATATATATATATATATATATATATATATATATATATATATATATATATATATATATAAGGAAAATTCTCAGGGGTTTTCAAAACTTAAATCAAGGGCTAAAAATTCGCGCGTCCTTTCGCATTCCCCTTTTGAACTCCTAACCTCAACTGACCACTGGGGCTAGCGTTTATGCCCTCAGAGAAGGGGTCTGACCCATTATAACTCTACATGGCCCTAGCGGGCAATTTAGGAAATTTCCAAACAAAAAGGAGACGCACGCTGTATGGAGGCATATTTTTATAGAGATATTTTCCCACAGATGTTGACCCAGGTTTTAAGGGTCATTTTACATAGAACTTCGTACTAACTGACCCTTCAGTTGGTCCTGTCAATATGATGAAGTGGAAACCCGTCCTTCGACGTTATCAATAAAGGTCTTTGGCAAAAATGGTGTCAGTTTTATGGCCATGACTGCAACCACCCATCAAGAAGTCCGTCTTATTACACACACACTTATGTGTATGTGTGTAATCGACGGTGAGAACCCGCCCCGTAATTTACACTTGAAAACTTCTTTTAAAATTGCTCCTATTATTTTCCTCAGCCCTAGCATGCTGGGCTGCCAGGAATCCCACTAAACGTCTGTTCGAAAGAAACACACCAGTCGACATGGCCGAACTTAATCTTTATTTCATCTTCTCAAAATCGGAAAAAATCCAGATTCATCTGACCCGGACGGTGTCAGAACGCTCTCTCTCTAAGGCCAACCTTTTGCGAGAGACGACCAAAATCCGTGTGTGGTTTAGTGTCGTGGGAAAATGCTGAGGCAACAGTTAATTGCTTAGCGAGAGTAACCTTTGATTAGAGACATCTGTCAAAGTGTGGCGTTCCAGATGACTATTATTGCTGATCGTTACAGATTTTTCGTGGGAGAGTTATTACTTCCCAATTAAAATGTCAGCTATAACATTTTTTGCTTTGAGAATCAAAGAAAGAATTTAGGGGTTATGCTGAAGGAATGAAAACATCTTCGTTTAATTTGGATGAATGGGGAATATGGTTAATATAAAGAGGATAAATTAAGATTTAGAATAATAAATGATGAAAAGGGATAATTTTGGATAGACTTAGATATTGATATTATTACATATATGAGAAGAGAGCAGATGTAAAACATACATATGTGGATTCTGTCAATCGGTAGCCATAAACATGAATTAAGTAATTTTTTATGCATAACAATTATTTATTAAAACTTCTTTCATTATTATTGGATAAATTTTATTCTGTATCGAGCTTAATTTATTTATTCTAAGTAATTGAGTCATTGTTGTATTTAAAAAAATTGATTTATGTAAGCAAGATATACAGGAGGGGATTTTCATATAATTGGTACCTACATTAACACGCAAGCACGCAAGCACAGACACACTACTTTAGTTTGGTTTAAAGCGAACGCTAAGGTCTCCTTTTTTTGCAACTACCGAGACCGGGACCGGACCAACAATGAGACTGGTAACTACTGCTGAAAACCGATTTCAAACGGCTCCGAACATCCATGCCACAGTGGGATTCGAACCGGTACCGAAGGTCAGCGTCCTAACCATTCGACCCTTGTTCTAGTAAAAGATGGATTGTATGGGTAGAGAGATTCAACATTTTTTTATTTTTATTTCATTTTCTTATTGTAGTTACTCTCTTATCTCCAAAAGTGTTCCTCTTTTTCTTTTGGTACATAGTAACCAGATTAAACTTTGCAATTATCTTACGAAGTTTAATTCTGATTAAACATTGTTTCGTAAGATTGGGAATGTATTTGGTAACCTATGATGAGATATACTTGTTATTGAGTAACTCTCCCTCTTCGTACAAATATCATCGCTTTACTCGTATTCTCGACATTTATTCCCAAATCATTTTCTTAATCCGTCCGAAATTGTCTCGCACGATATCGGCGACCGTAAAGCTCGAGTAGATGCTCCGCCTCGACGAGCAATAACAAACCCTGTTTGTATAAATGGAATACATTAACGGAACCTTTTGCCGACTTTGACAGCGCGTGTTTATGGGATTCCGCAGCCCGTTATTGATGAGACCCATCTTGCAAAATTGAACAGCGAACGGAGGATTTCGCAGGCAAATGGTTCGTGATTAACCCTGCCAGCACGCGCAGTTTTACACGAGTGCGCGCGCGTCGTACCGTTTGGGGCACGCTAAACGACAGAAATGAATACTGATAATTTGTTTTATTCCGGTCGTACATAACAATTCAAACTATACCATTTCTACACTTGGGGTAACCGTGTAGTCTCTATTCTCTCGCCATTAAGAAAACTTGCATATTTATTGGAGAGTTATATTTTGAAGCAATAAAAAGGTAAATTTATTTCATAATATAACTTTCTCCTCCATTATATATACAACATTCACAATGCACTCAAAATCTAACGAAATTACAAAATTAAATCTCTTTAATCTGGTTTGGTTTGGTTTTAGAGTACTACGGTCTACTTTTTGCAACACGAGGGCTAGTGAGATCGGGACCTACAGCTTAAAGCCGATTCCGAACGGCTACGAACATCCATGTCACTGTGGGATTCGAACCTACGAACTCTGGTACCGAAGGCCAGCACTCTAACCAATCGGCCATCGTTCGGCCTCTTTAATCTGGAAAAGTGCTAAATGATGGATGGGTGATAAGGTCGCTGATGTTCGGTACCGGCGTTCGTGAGTTAGAATCCCACTGAGGCATGGGTGCTTGTAGCCTTTCGAATCGGCTTTAAGCAGTAGTTCCCGGTCTCGTTACACTTCGTGTTGCAAAAATGTAGACTGTAGCGCTCCAAGCCAAGCCAAACCAAACCAAATTTGTCAGTCTTAAATTATATTTATATCAAAGTATCAAGTACGGTGAGTTAAGAAAGTAAACATTTTAAAAGAACACTCCGTTTATTTAACATGCATTTAAAATTATAAAACAACAGCATTATAAATTTGCTCCGCGAGCAAAGAAAAAATAATAAGACTATATAACACCCACAGAGGGGATCAAAACAACCGTAGGAGTCAGCCAACAGTAACAACATTACTGTGTATACATTACTGGGCTGACCAAATGCAAAAGTAAATTCGCATAGAGTGGAAAACTAAATACATACAAAATACCAAAATACATACATTAAGTAAATAAAGAAAAAACATTATGACTGGTGACCAGTACAATTAAAAGACAGTTTACAATTTCAAAATGTCAAAAATTGGATATATGTAACAAACTAACACTTAACAGTGGTTAAGTCCAAGTAATCCTAACAAAATTTAATGAGGAGAAAAGTCAAAATATGGTAATATTTTTATATTAAGAGAGTAAACATTCCTTTCTTTCTTTCCTTCATCATATAATACGAAAAAAAATCAACTGATTGTTTGCGATCAAAACCGATATAAAAATGAGATTTATTATAAATTATAAAAATTTATAAATAAACTTAACTGTTTTTAGGTTAAAAGTTTAATATAATATCGAAAACTCCTACCCAACGATAACCGAACGGTAGAGAGCTACTCGGCAGCGGTTTCGAATCCCGCTGCTAGCATGGATTCTCGGAATCGACTTTAAGCAGTAGGTCCTTGTGTCGTTAACCCTCTTGAGCAAAACATTAAACCATAGTGCTCCAAACTAAGCTATTGAAGCATCCTGCATAATTACTTGCTTGACGTTTTCAAAGAACTATTATTCCAAAGAAGTTTTTAAGTAACATTACAATCAA
>CM063509.1:3128756-3136256 GCA_032207245.1 Pardosa pseudoannulata
TGTCTAGGTTATTTGAAGGTTACATTTTTTTTAAAGAAGAAACTCATTTGGGTACATATTGACGTAAAAAAGCAATAAATTTATTTTAGATCATAGAATAAATTTACGACTTAGCGAATAAATTGATTTTTCCTTATGATTATAAATGTAAAAAAAAAATGATTAAATATGAAAATTTAAGGGTTTGAGATCTTAGTAATATACTTTAAAAACGTAAGTCTTCTATCTTTCATTGAAAAAACACTTTTATGAGGTTTTTATACGTAAGTTGAGAGTCTAAAATATTGTTTTTATTAGTTTATTCATATTTATAAGACGTATATCATGTTCTCTAATTTCTCCTTTTCTAAAGTATTTCTGTTCTTTTCATCAATTACTCATTTTTTGAGCGACAAATATTATATATATTATATTATATATATTATATTATATATATAATATATATGTATATATATAATATATATGTATATTTATATATATATATATATATTATATATATATATATATTATATATATATATATTATATATATATATATATATATATTATATATATATATATATATATATATATATATATATATAAATATATATATATATATATATATATATATATAATATGACACGTTCCGAGTGATCAAGGCACGGAAGGCACGTATTAGTTCATGCATAAATAATCCTTTATTGTATTTCTTCTGTCTATGGCAACGGCATTTAGATATCCTTTGTTCACATTTTGGGACGACTAATTAATTTTTATTATTTTTATCTTTTAAAAAATGGTTTGTTGTTTGGCTGAAAATTATCTGGTACAGGCTCAATCATTTGTTTATCTTCATACTCCTCTAAAGTTTCCTGATACTGTGAATGAAATTTAAAATCACGTTCAATTCATTGAGTCAAACCGTGTGTTTATGTATAAAATACAAACTCACAAACTTCTTCATTTTCAAAGATATATAACTTAAATGCTAGACATTTATGAGTCCGTGTAATAGACTCCGAGACTTTTATGAAAAGTATTTGTGTTAATACCGGTAATAAAATTTTCATTTCAACAAAAAGTAATCGATGATTCAATTTAAAATTATCGTATATATATCTAATGTATTGTTGAAGCCAAATATAGAAGAAAATTATTGACGTCCTATCCAAGTTCAACGATAAAAGAGATGAAAATAATGCAGACGATATTTAAGTAATTAAAAATAAGAAATGATTCAATGAAATGGAATGACGTCATATTGCTAGAAACAAAATGCTATTTTTATTAAATTTTGTTTTTTATAATTTAACTTAGACAGTTTAATAGTTCGGATAAATTGTACTGTAACAGTCGTAGAAGCATATATAATGGTTCTAAAAGTAATAAATAAATATTCCATCTAAAATATTATATATGATACTAGACGTTGTCCTGTTTTAACGCTATAAGAAAGGATTCAATGAGACGGAATGACGTCATAAGGCTAGAAAAAATGTCACTTTTACCTATTTATTATGGGATAAATTGAATCGCCTGGTTTTAACCTGGGAAAATAGGGCTCTAAAGGATGGCATTAAAAGCTCGAAAAGGGGGAAGGCGTGGATTTGGAATGTTTTAAAGACGGCAGGAATTTTTGCGGTGATAAGAAACCTATTTATAGGAATTTAGTTTAGAATAGGATCGATCGTTTAGGAGAAAATAAATTTCACTCGTTTTGAGTTTTGCTAACTCATCAAGGATCCAGTATGGATGCCTCTATATATTCCATGTTCAACCGCTTCAGAAATTCGTGGACAGACGAACAGATAACTTAGTCTATATTTATACAGGGGATTATTAATGTACACGATTTAAACTATAACTGGAAGGTATCAAAACTCAATAGAGTTCATGGCCGTATCCGCCTACGATAGTAAAATATCAATCGTTTCAAAGAATCCCTAAGGAATTTATAAAGCGTTTTAAAAGCCCAGTGCACTGTTAAGAAGGGAAGATCTATCACACAGACGTCTGCTAATGATGCTTGATAAGAAGCCCAAAACTAGATTCCAGTTGACAGTCGAAACCTTTTTGTCGCTAGTATTGAGCTTTTGTTATCCTCTGGTGTCTTAAAGAATCACGGGTCGTTACTGAACTTACGCTATTTTGTTAAAAAAAAAAAATGTATAAAACGGAACTTTTTCGAAAATTGAATTTAGGTGTTCAGGCGAAGCTATATTTCGAAACATCGGGAAGTAGTTGCTACGCTGTAAATATTTCACTTTTGTTCCTTTGCATTTTGATACTTCTTGCTTTGGTTTGGTTTGGAGCGCTGCGGTGTACTGTTTTGCACACGAGGGCTAATGAGACCGGGACCTACAGCTTAAAGCCGTTTCCGAACGGCTACGAACAACCAAGCCATAGTGGGATTCGAACCCACGAACTCTGGTACCGACGATCAGCACCCTAACCAATCGGCCAGCGTTCGGCCTTCTTGCTTTGAAGATGTAAAACATTTTTAAGGTTATCGGGTTTTTTTTAAACCAAATGAATACGGTAAGTCTTTGGCAATCATTGATAAATTTTAGTGCGATTTACTGACGATCAGATGAATTATAGACTTCGGTCCCGTCCGCCATGTTTTTTTTTTTGCGACCGACAGAAAAACGCGTGATTTGAAAAATCACCAAGTAGAAAAACATGGTGGCGGTATGCGTTTTCTGAAATATAACAACAACAACAAAAAAAAAACATGGCGGCGGTCACGTGGCATATTTGAAACACAACGTTAACAAAACTAAACTTTAAAAGGAAAAAAAAAACAATTAGCAATTTAAAGCATTATTAAAATAAAATTAGCATAAGAATCATCATTTTTTACGTTATTAAAAAATAAATAACAGATTAGCAATATTTATGATATGTGTCAACAAAATAAACACAATATATAGCATTTTAATAAGCACTAATATTATGAAGAATCTAAGATGTGAGAGGGGTACCCCCTCAACTCAGACTTGCAATGAAAGAAATGCAAAAAAACTTAATAACAAATGAAAATTGGAAACTGTAGCGCCACAATTATTTTTCACCACTCCCACCTCCCTTAAGAAACTTTAAAACAATTCTTTTTTGCCAAATAAAAAAAAAACTTCAGATTTGGATTTGATATTTTTTAACAATTTTAAAAATAGTAAGAACCGAAATAACTACACCTGCCATAATTAAATTACTAAATCCCAGAAAATAAGAACAAAACAAAAATGTTCCAAACCAATTAACTTAGAATATCCTGATACTTTTTTACGATTTCAAAACCGAAATAACTTCACCCGTCAAAACTAAATCCCAGAAAATGATAAGAACAAAAACAAAATGTTCCAAACCAAAGCATCTTGTTTGGTTTAGAATATTTTGATATTTTTTAACAATTTCAAAACCGAAATAACTTCACAAGTCATAACTAAATTAACTAAATCCCAGAAAATGACAAGAACAAAAACAAAATGTTTCAAACCAAAGCATCTTGTTTATTTTTAAAGAATATTTTGATATTTTTTAACAATTTCAAAACCAAAATAACATTACTTGTCATAACTAAATTAACTAAATCGAAAAAAATGAGAACAAAAACAAAATGTTCCAAACCAAAGCATCTTGTTTGTTTTAGAATAAAAATAGAAAGGACCGAAAAACCTACACCCACCAAAACTAAAATACTAAATCTCAGAAAATGATAAAAAAAAACCCCTAAAAGAGCAACTAAGATGCAAATTGCTGGAAACATCCGCCATAACCAAATTACTTACCTAGGTGGCACCTTACCACTCCTCGTCTGGAACGAAAAGAACAGCTTAGAACATTTAGAACATCAAATTTTCGTATAGTGCCGGGTAATGACGTCAAATATCACGTGCACCAATTGGAGGCCAGAACATATCGGAACTTCCATATCCTCCCACCAAAGTTAGGGCATATACAGCAACCCAGCCATCGCCCCATAAATTCGCCAAGTTTGGCAAGAAAAAAAAACACGGCGTCTGTAATGCATCTGTACCTTTACTGAAATGCTTTTTCGTTTTTATTTATTGTTTCGCGAACTTTCTCTAGCTAACAATTCAATTGAATCTTGTTTTACTAAATATATTGCGGATATGTATGATCATGTTTTCCGGAATCTTTTGGTTTTCAAAATTTTAAAGGAAAGGTGAGGAGGGCATCGTCTGTATACAATAGTGAATAGTACATTAGGTTTTGTTTATAGATTTTGAAAGGGACTGTCAGTGAAACTTCCGATAACACTGATGCATTAGTCCTTGAGAACTGACTGTGGATTTTTGTTTTTGTTTAAACAATGTTAGTCCATGGACAGAGTATGTTCCGTTTGATCAGTGCCTTAATTCCTGGGAATGGATAGTAGACTTTTCGCTGCGCGAAGCAATCAAAATTCGGCTGTTACAACGAAGGTCTTTTTTAGTTTGTAATGTACTATGCTACCTTAACCCTCTAAGCGGTTTGCACGTACAATTCCGCCAAACCTATGATGTCTTCAAAGCCGTTCTCACGTACAATTTTCGACCTCCATTCCGAAAATGGATGTAATATACATTTCTGCCAGTGCTTTTCCCCATGCAATTTTACGGTAGGAGGGTCAGGTCGATTGTTTAGGAACTGCACCCCTCTTTGACTGACATTTATTGAGGGATGCACCCCTTCCCCCTGAGGCACAAAGACTCTGATAGATTTTCATGACTTTGTAAATCTCTATTTCGAATCATTTCGTTTGCGGTAACAGATGCATCTTTAATTGTACCACTTAAATATCTTGGATGACGTTTTTATTTGTACTTTTCGAATCCATTATTTCTTATGGGATGGTCTTCGAGAGTTGAAGAGCTTTATATGTATTACAAGTTAACGATTTATAATATCTATTTATATATCTATTTATAACTAGGAGTAAAGGGACAATAAGAAGGGTGAGTTTCCTGTATTCCATTCTAATCGACTAAGGGTGAAGTAAAAAATCATAGAACACTTTGGCCACTGACACAGTAAACATTTAGCTTATTTTTTGGAGACATTTCTCCTCGATGTGTTCCACTTGGAGGGTAAATGAAATAAATATTCGTCACTTAATAGAGAAAAGTGTTCTTGGGCACTGCCGTCTCAATAAGCTTTTGAACTGTTTTTTGATCTGTAACTGTTCTGTGTCATGGCTGTCCAGTTAGAAAACAAAATAGTTAGACTAAATAAGTCTCACGGGTTTTTATCGTAATGCCCTCCTTCAGTTTTGAATAAGTATTAATAATACACTAGCTTATGATACATAATTCATGTAATGTATCTAAATTACTTTACTTAAAATATCTCTTCAAAATTCTGCTCTTTACCGTTCTTATTCCTTTTAATCTAATTTCCTAGCCGCAAAATATCTTATGTAAAGACGTGACCGCGACTAAAAAGTTTCTCAATCTTAACTCTGAAATAAATGTCAATTTTCTGTCTATTTAACGCATTTCTCAGTTGCTCAGGTCAATGGCTCACTCTTTTTAATGATCTAAGTTCCTTTTTTTCTGTTAGCTGAATGATGGCCGATTGGTTAGGGTGCTGGCCTTCGGTACCGGAGTTCGTGGGTTCGAATCCCACAGTGACATGGATGTTCGTAGCCGTTCGGTATCGGCTTTAAGCTGTAGGTCCCGATCTTATTAGCCCTCGTGTTGCAAAAAGCAGACCGTAGCACTCCACACCAAACCTTTTTTCTGTTAAGAACACCGACTACGCTACTTTCTCTGGGAAGGAATTAGTCTTCGAGTCTCATCGTTGGTTCAAATTCTGTAAAGACAAAACGTTTTCATGATCATTCATTATTCTGATCTCGAAAGAAAAAGATGCGTATCATTCCCTTAGCTATCTTTTGAGAAACATACTAGGGTGATTCTAATCAGAAATTTTCAGAAAATTTGAAAGTAATTTTTTGAAAAATCACCTGTCTCTGAAAATTAAAAAAAAATTTTTTAAACCATCTTCTGCTTAAAATAAAAAATATGTAAATGAATATTCAAAATTCATTTATATGTTTTCAGGAAGCTTTATATCTTTTCTCACCCCCCCCCCATTTTTTTGAGTCCACAAATCTTTTTTCTACCGAAGAACAGTAATAATATGTCATGTGAATTTCTATTTTAAAGGAATATGTTAAAACTTAATATTAGGCTAATTTATGTATTCCGAATAAGAAATTGAATTTGTCTTCTAGATAACCACCACATACATTAATATATATGTTTGTTTGTATTATTTTAGACAGAACACACTTATATTTCCAACTCTATAATTAGATGATATATAATAGAACATATTAATATATTGATATTTGGTTAACGATAAATCCCACTATTAAAATTCAGATATCATCCAGCTCTGGTTATGAAATCCAGAAATGAACTTAATATAGTTTTTATTTTAAATTAGTATCGTATACTTTTTCACAAAATTTTGTAGGTTGTTCAAAAATTTTTTTTTACTTAGAATCCCCGATGGAAACATGTTCTTTTGCTTAGTTCTCAAATAAAAGTTTTTTGCCGAACGATGGCCGATTGGTTAAGGTGCTGGCCTTCGGTACCGGAGGTCGTGGGTTCGAATCCCACTGTGGCATGGTTGTTCGTAGCCTTCCGGAATCGGCTTTAAGCTGTAGGTCCCTGTCTCATTAGCCCTCGTGTTGCAAAAAGTAGACCATAGCACTCTAAACCAATCCAAGTTGGACTGCCGCTAGCTTCTTGGCCCGACCGCAAAATCATGACTGATAGCTGCTTAGGCGACTACACCTTGCCCAGCAAGTGAAAATAATAGGGGTTGATTCTATGTAATCGGGGAATTAATTTTCTCCGCGTTACATGTATATTTGTTTTCGAATACTAAATGAGTCTCTTACCAAAGACTGCCACCTGCATTATATCTCCTCCCAGCTAATGTACGCTTTCAGGACGGAACATCTGTCTATCTACTCATATTAGCATCTGATAAATTTCTTAACAAATTTTAATGGAAGTATATATGCGCGTTGCTTCCGAAGGCTGGATATTTTAAGACAGCTTGACTCGTAATTACCTTTATAGACTGCCTACCTGTATATTAGAGAAATTATTTATTAGATATAATAAAAATTATACGATTCGATGTTAAAAGGGATCAGGAAGGTTAACCGTAAGTATCCCACGGTTTTGTTATTAATTTCGATATTCCATAACTTATCTTTATTTCACATTTAAATGTCTGAAATTTTTTGTATGTATCTGTGATATCTCTTTTAAGGGGACACATCCCCTTTAAACCTTCAAAAATTCGATTTTTTTTTTTGTTTTTTGCATTCTACGATCTTTGGAATTTTCTGAATCGTTTAAAACAAACCCCACTGAAATATTCGAATTACATCCTGTAAAACTATAACATAAAAAAGAAACACTGGCAACGTGGAACATGTTAAATCGCCCAGCCGGTGTTTGTTTCTGTTTCTCCCAGCCGTTGTGTCATCACT
>CM063509.1:3141256-3143756 GCA_032207245.1 Pardosa pseudoannulata
GATTCGAAAGAGGAATTAGGGGAGAGAAATTCATTCGTTTTAGAATGCATAGCGAACAAAAAGGCTTAGTCATATGCAGAAGAGTTTATATAGAGAGATTTGAAATCTGCACCATTCTATAAGAAATACAAAAGATGTAAAAAATCAAATCAAGATCATTCGGACATGTATTTTGAGTTTCTTTTTATTGCAAGTCAGTTAGTCAAATTCATTATAATAATATCTGTAAATTCATGCACACATATTGACTGAAATACCACTGAATTAGGGATACCTACCTAATAACGAGATGGTCAACTCTGGCCTTGATGACGGTTTCCACAAGACGAAGCATAGATTCGACAAGTTTCTGGAAACGTTCTACTGGAATGGCTTGCCAAATATTGGCTAAGGCTGTCCATCATTCAGTAAGGTTCGTTGGTGCTTTGGGATGGCCTTTCATGCCTTGTTCCAAAACATATCAAAGAGGTTCAATAAGATTTTTGTCTGCGCCTCTAAGAGTCCAATTTTCGACAGAAATATCAGAGAAATGCTCATCCAACCAGACAGAAGCCAAGGGAGACTTGTGGGAGGTACAATTGTCTTGCTGGCAAACTCCGTTACCGGATAGGCCGAACGATGGCCGAATGGTTAGGGTGCTGGCCTTCGGAACCGGAGTTCGTGGGTTCGATTCCCACTATGGCATGGATGTTAGTAGCCGTTCGGAATCGGCTTTAAGCAGTAGGTCTCTGTCTCATTAGCCCTCGTGTTGCAGAAAGTGGACCGTGGTGTTTCAAAACCAAACCAAACCGTTTACCGGATGGATGACAGAATAGCATAAAAGGATGGAGGTGATCACCCAAAAACTCTACGTACCGAATGGCATCGAGGAGGTTGTACACGCACCGAAGATCACAAATAAGACCACGATAAAACACCCCAGACCATGATTCAGCCACCACACTCTTGTACAGTTCCAACCTAACATGCAGGATACATGGTTTGGTGAACCTGACGTCCTATTCTCTGCCTCCCGTTGCAGTTACGTAGTCAGAATCACTTCATGCTACTAGTTTTTAGTCATCTACACTCCAGTCTCAGTGCTCTCTGGCCGTTTAGCCCGATGGCGAGCCTAGAGAAATGGTACTCTCGTAGGTCGACGGCTCCCGAAACCCATACGGTAAAGCAAGCGTTACAAAGTCCGTTTACTGACTGTACGATTGCCACCGTCATTTAACTGGGTGGTCATTTGAGCTAATGCTTGGCTTCTCTGGCTACGTACAGTACTCCTGAGCCATGTACTGTCGACATTAACTATCCTTTGCAGTTTGCCCGATCGCTGGTTTTTTTCACCATCCATGTATTCTGGGTAAACTCTTGACAATGTCGACTTGAAAATACTACCTGTCTGACGATTTCGGAAACGGAATGGCCCATGCGTCGTTGCGCACCGACGATTGGTCCACGATCGAAGACGCTGTTGGGCTGTAATATTTTATATCAGCCCATGAGTGAGTTGTGAAGTGGAGTCATAGTGCATTAATTATTTAAAAACAACCTATCATCATGTATGTCAAAAAATAATACATTAGTTCTAAAGTAAACATTGTATTTATTTAACTGAAACATAAGTAAGTGCAAAAGTAAAATAATAAAAGTAAACAATAAATAAATTAGGAAGAATTTCACAGATGATGCTCTTTGAACAACATAATAAAACCTAAAAAATAAATCACAGTACCTTATACATGCACATAAATGTTTCTGCTCAACAAATAGTAATTTAACTATCGACGAGGAGGAGGAGGTAACGATTTCCCGGAACTTCCTGCAAGCCAGGGGAGAGGCGAAACAAAAAAACCAAAAAGCCAGCCAGTTCGAGATTTAGCCTTCACCCGTCTCTTTGTACTACATCCAGTAGTTCAGAAGCCAGACAGTCCCGCAGTTGAACACCTTCACGTCACAGGTTCCGAAGTGCTGATACATTTGAATTTGCATATCTAACAGACTCCTCAATCCAGCTCTTTAACCACACTGGCAATTCCAACAAGTCATTCAGAACAACCACAATGCGCGTTATATATGCAACAACCACAGCGCCCTCACTTGCGCATAAATAATACACAATTTGCATAGTCCTTCCTATCCATAATTCAGGGGCACTTCAGCGTCTATGTACGAGGAGCATCCAGAAAGTAAGTTTCGCTATTTAAAAGAAAAAAAAAAGAACTCCCACTTTCATGGACCTATTTATTGGTAACAAGTACAGCCATGTTTCAGCTATTTTTCCACGTCGCCACCACCAGAATTGAGACACGTGTCGTATTGTGGTATCAGCTTTTGTATGCTTCTATCGTAGAACTCTGCCGCCTGCAAATGGAACCAGCCTTCCCGTCCCAGAACACCCTGCACGTCCCTTTCCTTACCGAAAGCGTCTGTTTGAATTGGGTCCCGACCGAAGATCCACTATGACGCCAATGCATCGACTGCTGCTCGGTTTCCGAGGTTTAGTGCAAAATCC
>CM063509.1:3151256-3178756 GCA_032207245.1 Pardosa pseudoannulata
AATGAAATGAACTGCCCTTTTTTTTTAACTTTCTACGTATTTGCACACCACACGCATAACAGGACGCCGTGCATTCTGCAAATAAGTTCAAATTTACCCCAACAGAATCATTACATTATGATTATGCTCCATTTATAACAATGGGCTCGCCCAGGAACAAAACCGCTGCGCTTGCGCGGTTGATGTTGGAGTATATCAAGCGTCTATACATTATTTTCCCAAACATAGCGCGATTAATGACATAATTGGAAAAGCAGCAGTTTTTTCGGACTTCAGTAAAGATCAAATCGTTATGGCCTGCGACTGGCAACGTCACTATCAGAAACGGCGAGAGTAGTGGTCTCTTCAAGTGCAATTGTTGTGTGAACATATCGAAAATGCTGTGTGGATGGTGAAATGAATTGCCGCCGGAACATCAAATTCAAACCCTCTGGTGTAAACACAATACGCTCACCACTATGAATCTTAGCTGCTGAGGACAAATACCAAATGCATAAAAATCTAACAATTTCGTTTATCTTTTAACACTTGGCATGCATTATATTTCACCGCCCACTTACGCGTGCACCTGCCGTTTTTTCGTAAATTGCGCGAAAGTTTAGCTATTCAGAAAAATCGCAGTCCATCGAAAACTACTTTGTTTTTTGTTGGAACGAAACTTTTTTATTTTACAATTTAATATATACTGTATTATTATTTGACAAAAAGAACTTACGCGATCACCTGTCAGCGCCTATTTCTTCATCACTTTCTTGGTGACGACGGCTCATTTGATCCACTTTGTATTCAACAATAAAAAACCAAGCTTCCTATGGAAAAAACAGGACTCGTACGTTCTGGAGCTACGAATTCGATGGAAGACGAAATAACGCGACAAAAGACCGAGTCATTCGACAGTCATAACTTGTGGAAAGAAAAAATGCAAAGCGTTGCATAGCAACACACATATAATGTCACACATACATACAATTATACTTATTTCGTAAATTTGGGGTGATTACGGGTATTCACCCCAAATCTACTCAATACGTATTTTTACGTGATCCGCGCTCCGGTGACAGACTGCAAAAAACGTAAAAAATACGTTGCCCGCACGCGAAGTGTTAAGAAGAATTTTAATGTTTTACATAATTTATCCCCACTCTTTAATTAAATAAAACTTTTCATTGCTTCTCAAAATCCACATATATATATAATAATATTAATTTAAGATATGTAACGATTTTTAACAAAGCAACTTTAAAATTAAAAATAAATTCCAAACTGTACAAAGTTCCATTAAAGTGAAAATGTGTAGAAATAAATGTATTTTAATTTTAATGGTGTCATACAATCACGAAGTTCCTTCTTCATCCACCATTCAATTCGAAGTATTCCTACATTCGGAGTGTGTCGATTTGTATTTCCGAATCGACTAAAGAATTCCCCCGCAGGTGGTGAACTTTCGAATAAAAAAGCCATCCCGATATCTCTCGATTGCAGGAGTCGTTTGTGCCGGCTTAATTGAGAGCGTCTCTTGATTTGGTCATCCCGGAATCGGGTTGAAGCCTCAGGTTACCGAAATTTATATATATATCGAACGGGATCGTTCGATTAGAAACAATTTCCCTCTTTGAATGGCTTCAGCAGTTTCAAAATGGCTACGTATTTCCTCGAATGAAGAGGGGGTGAAGGAGGGGAAAACATATTCTCGTATTTAGATCAGGGAAGGCAAGTATCATTTTCTCATTATTCCAAAATCAAAATTAATTGAAATGTAAATTTTCTCGAGTGTCGACGTCTTATGCTTGTACTATCTGTATACTTTTATTTGTAAGTATTAATAAATTAATATTAGAGATAAAATACTATATTTTTATATAAAAATTAGACGACCCGACAGACGTCGTCCTGTTTTAACGATGTAAAACCAAAAATTGTAAGATATTTCTAAATCTATATATATAAAAATGAATTTGTGTGTGTCTGTCTGTCTGTCTGTACTCAATAGACTCAAAAACCATGCATCCAATCGCCGTGAAAATTTGGGAAATGTTTAGGTATATCCCTGGGAAGGTTTTTGTAAATTTTTAACGTTCGAAATCCATTCCTTCCCCCATTTTCGAGCATTTCATGTCACTATTCTAAGCATTATTTTCCCCGGTTAAAAGCAAACGATTAAATTTTTAATGTATCGCGTGATAACTAAGTGAAAGAAGCATTATTTCTAGCAATGTGACGTCATCCCAAGTAATTGTTTTAAACGCAGTTTTCCTCGGTTAAAAGTAGAAGATTAAAATTTTTAATTTATAACATAATACATAGGTGAAAATGATATTTTTCTATCATTATGACGTCATTCCTTTAAATATTTCATTTATTCATTTCTTATTTTATAATCGTCTGCGTAGTATCAATTCGATTTGACTTGGAAATTGAGATATAAAGTGATTCACTTTCATTTCTATGTGACGCAAATTATAGCATTTTTATATGAGAACTCATTTTAAATTTAATTCTTGGTTAATTTTTAAGTTGCAATGAAATGTTTATCAATAATATTTTAACAACAAAAAGTCAAATTTCAGTGACTCTCATGGGCAAATAAATTCCGATCATTTTATATAGTTATCTTTATATTCACATATTTGACAATATGAATCTGTGCTTCTGTTTCATACTAAACTATGTGGTTTGTCATAAATTTCCTTAATTTTGGAAAACATTTATTACTACGAACAAAATTATCATTTTTGCTTTCAAAACCTCTGCTCCCTATTCTATCACGTAATTTGGCAAGTTATATTAACGTTGCTAATCAACGTACAGTAGTAATACAGTTTAGAGTTAAACTTATATTTTACTATACAGTTTTGAGCAAATTTAATATAAGACACACATTTGATGCAGATTTAATCGTTAGCGTGTAAACATATATTTTGTTATTTTTATTTATAGATATTAAGAACAGTTTTCATTTTTATGCTTTTTTAACAAATCTACCCGATAAGTCATAGAGTATCTTCTTTAAACAGAAATCCTTGATACCGCCAAATGAACATATTCCACAATAATACATGTTGAATTCCCAGATTAAAATCTGACTGTGAGATCCAGGGATGTTATTTCGCCCATTCGTGTTCCGATATACCAATTAGTTCGAAAGATATTAACGAAAAACCTAACAAAATGGCAGTTTAATTTTGCGACACGCGCTTTCCGTTATTGAGTTGGCGTCTAAATATGGCAGTGTTAATCATTGTTGGCATTATTATCTCCAGATATTTGGTATTCGGGAAACATAAAAACGTATCTACGCGATTTTAAATTCCAGTGTAAGTATAGAAATATATGATGGCATTTATGTATATAAGACTATTCTTATCTGATAAACGATAAACTCATTTTTGTTTAGGAAATCACTTTTTTTTCTATTTTATTAGCTTGGCGAGATTTTTATTTTCAATAATTAAAAACTTTCCATGTTCTATCAAATTTGTTTTCATTTCGTAGTTGCCATTTATTAAATAAAAACTTTCATATGGTTATAGGTTTTGTTATCTAAAACTCAACTACACTAGAGATAAAAGAAATTGGCAAGTGATATACAGGGAACAAATAAATTTGAAACTGTGAAATGTTGAGATATTGTAGCCACTTTTGAATAAAGTTTAAAATGTTATTTCAAATAATATAATTGTTTTCGGTGTTTTAGTCTTATATACTTATTTTGTTTTATCAATATTAATTTGGTATATTTCTTTCATTTTAAATTCAATTGCGCCATTTTTATTAATCCAATTTTAAGACGTCACTCTGTACTTCACCTATTCTTAAATAATCTTGGCGACTTTCGGTATAAATTTCGTGTAATAAAAATTGAAATCCTTTATGTAGCTTCATTCTTATGATAACGCTTTAAGTTCTTGGCTTTTGACCGTATGTGCTTAGTTCATTTTATCACCATTTTTTCTGTTATATGTTGTCGTGATTTTTATATTCAGTACTTACAAATTCACCATGTTCTATCATATTTGTTTTTATTTCACAATTGCCATTTTTTAAAGAAAAAGTTTTCATTTTAGGTTTTGTTGTTTAAAATTTAATTTTTATGTATGTAAAACAGTACTAAAAGACGGTTGGGAATGATTTATCCCATTCAGAACAGTACATATATATGTTACTCTCCACAGTATTTTGAAATTTGATTCCTACATTAAAAAAAGTCCTGGAATTGGGAATTATTATGCAGCGGCTCACGGGCAACACAGTGCACTTACTGGACATTTGGCTATTAATAAACTGTTATAATCGTCAACAATCTAAAACATACGAAATTTATTCAGTATTTCTATCAACACATCTTATTATCTTTAATAGTGGTTCTAAATCTTTCATCGAAATATTTGAAAACCCAGACCGAAGGCTGGGTGCGAAGCAGCTAGTAAATTATAAATAAAACCGTTTTGATGGAAAAGGAAGAAAAAAATTATTTTAAAGATATTATTTTACGATAAAAGTAACTGCAAGAACATTCATACTTTGCTAGGGAAATAATAACTAGCTTAGTTTCATAAACATGTACCAATGTAGAAAATACAGATTCTTAACATTTTGGACTCACATGTGCGGGGTATTTGTAGTTATATTGAGAACTTGTGCAAATTTTTAAAGGTAGAATTAGTCTATATTACTTAACACTTCGCTTACGGGCAATGTAGTTTTACGTTTTTGCAGTGTGTCACTGCAACGCGGGTCACGTAAAAATACGTATTCAGTAGATTTGTGGTGTATACCCGCTAACCACCCCAAATCTACTCAATATGTATAATTATATGTATGTGTGACATTATAGGCGTGTTGCTATGCAACGCTTTGCATTTTTCTTTCCACAAGTTAGGATTGTCGAGTGACTCAGTCTTTGGTTGCGTTATTTCGTCTTCAGCCGAATTCCTAGTTCCAGAAAGTACAAGTCATGTTTTTTCCATTGGAAGCTTGGTTTTTTATTCTTGAATACAAAATTGATAATAAATAGTTCTATTTGTATTTGTCATAAAAAATATTTTTGAATAAATTGTAAAATTTTAAAAATCGTTTATTTTTGTGATTTCGTAAAATTGTTTTTTTTTCTTTTGTTAAATAATCTTACAGTATATAGAGTGTAAAATAAAAAAAATTTCGTTTACAAAAACAAACTAGTTTTCGATGGACTGCGATTTTTTTGAATATCTCAACTTTCGCGCGATTCACGAAAAAACGCCCGCTGCACGTGTAAGTTGGCGAAGTATACCTGCATGCCAAGTGTTTAAAAATACTTCACGCCACCCAGCTCACAGTTATCACAACTCGACTTACCAAGTGCGTCTGATCGTATCTCTATACTTTAAATTTAAATATGTTGAGCATAAACTTAAAACTGTCTTATATAATAGCAAGGAAGAAAAACTCCCATCGTTTTCATAGCAAATATATTTTTTTAAAGTACAAAATATAAATCTTTAAATATATTTTCAAACTTAATATTGATATTCATATTTGATGCGGTATAATTCAACGAGCAATAGGACAGTATTTACTTAATATATTTCTGGGGGTTCAGTACCCATGATTGCACATTTTGAGTTCCCCAAGTGTGTTTGCATGTGAAATCAGCCTTCCCGACAAGAAGTTAATAAAGAAAAATTAATTCCTTGAAGTTGGCTTTAAGAGTCTTTGTAACAAAAGATGTAGAATCGCTTTATCCTTTCTGAATTCCTTAAAACTTTGAAAAAGAAAGTTGGAAGGAAATTAGTATGTTTTAAAACTGGTAGTTTCAGATAATCCTTGTTAATGAGAACATTATTTTCTTGGTGATATTGAGACTAAGTTCGAATCAAGAATTAAAGTTTCATTGTGGGCATTCTTCAGGGAACACAATAGATTTTTCGAACGAGGTAATTATCAGTTCTGAGAAAGAAGTATTTCTCTTAGCTTATTATTTAAAATTTGGCTGATTCAGCTTTCTTTCCCTCCCATACCATCTTTTAAGTACAATTTTTTCAATCAGCGATTTTCTACTATTGAAATATACTGATTAAGTTTTTTATTTTACACAAATACAACGCTATTCAAAATGTTATATTTTCGTAAACAAATTACAAAGCTTTTTTGTATTCATGATTTTTCGTAAATGAATTACAAAGCGTTTATGTATTCATGCTTTATCCGTTTGAGTGTTGCAAAGCGCTGTCGCGCTTCGCTTGTTATGTGCCAAAAATTCGCTGACAAAAAGAGACGCTGCTGTTGGTTAGAATAATTTTCGCATCTGTCGAAAGCAGTTGAATTCATATCCATCACAGTTTATATGCATTTTACAAAATTGTGATTTTTAATAGTATAAGAATTAAAATAAAATACAGTGGTAAGTAGTAATGCAGTAGAGCCGTGGATTGTCGTAGGGTAGATAAAATGAGCGTGTTTTATTTATTTATTTATTTATTTTTTTGTAGTAAAATTTCTTTTTTCGTTGTTGTATAGAAATGAGAAACTGTTTTCACTTTCTCAACAAGTGTTATACCGATCATTCTAGATGCTATAGAGGAGGAATGATTAGCAAACAAAAATGTCACAGGAAGACGACCCATAAGTATAAATTTTTCTTTAGTAAAATGGCCCGGGTGAAACTTGCGATAATGGGGTGTAGGCAGTAAAAAAATAGTAATGAAATTAGACGATCCAACTTAATTGACGCCATACATAAAAAAGGAATTCGTGGAATTTGTGCAGCAAGATATTCTTGTCATAAGTGAGAATAAAGAATATTTTTGTTGGTATAAATGATTTGTTACATAATAATTAGTGTTAATTATAACCATTTATATTGTTCTACAAAAGCGGTTACTACGCATTTCATTCCTCACTATTAGCATATATAAACTCTTCAGCACTCAAACGGTTAATAGTGTTCGACATCCTAACTTTGTAAAAATATTTCTGATCTTTCGAAAAATTAGTAGTAGTATATTTATGTATTCATTAAGCACTGTTTATAAAATACAAACACTGTTTATAAAATATTTTTTAAATAACATAAATGTTAAGTAAAATGGTAAACACGAATTAAAAACTCTACGTTTTGCTGAAGAATGCAAACAAAACTATACATAGTATTAATGTAAATGAAATCAGACATAAACGTATCTTAAAATGACTTGTTTTGCTGTTTAAAACAATCGGATCGTTTTAGGTGTTTGGGGATTGACAACGAGAAAAGGAAACGACCAGAAAAGTCTCTGAACCCCTTCCTGAAAACTAATTTAATGAAAACTATTCCCAAACAGTCTAAGATAGGTGATGCTGTTCGATCCATTTAGTATAGCTGAATAAAATATAGTAGGGCATTAAATAGTCTTTGTTATAAATGAATGTTACTTGTAACTGAATATTCATACAAAAGAATAATTTTTTACATAGGTTTTAAAGGGAATGTTTACTGAATGCTTAGTATAAGGGAATTTTATATACACGAGTTTGTGTTGCTGTATGTTTATATATAATAATGTATGTGTTTGTATGTATGTGTATATATATATATGTGAATGTATATATATGTATACGTACATGTATATGTATATATATATATAAAATATATATATATATATAATATATATAATATATATATGTATATATATATACATATATATATGTATGTATGTATATATGTGTGTGTATATATGTAATATATCAAAATTATTTAACTTTAATATTTCCTTAAAAACTAATTTTCTAATTCCTTAAAATCTTTTCCCAACCTCTAAATATCTTAATCAAAGGATCGTTCTCGATTTAAAATTCTTTCGATCCATTTTCCAAAGCTTTCTGCCTATAGATGTTCATTTTCTGTCTGTTCGACACGTTTCCCAGCTATCGCCGGCCAATGGCTCCGCGTTTTTTCCTGATTTTACACTTAAGTTCTCTGAGTAAGTGGGAAAATTCTTTCTGTTTTCGTTCTTGGGAGCACCTCTGTTCGAGCAGAGGGATTATTGTGATTTTTTTTCTCTTGTCTGTCGTTGACTCGTAAAGATGTCCGTTTTAGCCGCTCTGAAATAATGTTCTAATTAGACTTGCACTGTTCTCTTCAATTCGGCCCTACAGCATTTTTATTACTGTTAGCTGTTTAGCTTTCTCCTTGCTCAGTAGTCCGGGCATGTAAAAACAATAGGGTCTACATAATTATTGTGACTAAAAGAAATATTATATATATATATATATATATATATATATATATATATATATATATATATATATATGCGCGCGTGTGTGTATTTATGTATGTGTATGTATACATATATGTGTATATATGTGGATGTATAGATATATAGTGTATATGTATATATGTATATATATATATATATATGTATATATATGTATATATGTGTATATGTATGTGTGTATATATATATATATATATATATATATATATATATATATATATATATATATACACCATGAGCAAAATAGTATGGGCATTAAATAGCCCATTATTTCTTACTTCTAATTTTTCTATTTATAGTTTTGTACTTTTAAACATAAAATAAGTTTAAATATTTAAATATCTAAGTTTAATTAACGTAAATGTGAACTAAATTTTACATTAATTAAAGAATTTTAAGGTAGTATAGAACAAAAATATTTTAATTAAACTTTTCACTGATGAAGGAAAATGCCACGCATGGCCTGACTTCGTTATTTCCCTAACAAATATTATCATTATCTGAAAAACGAATTCTTAAAACTCTATCCAGACTCTCTTCCATTATCTGCGGATTACCGCCAAATTGGGGCAATAAGACTCATCAGCGGTGCATTTCAAATCGCATAGTTTCCAAAACAATCCACTTATCGAACTTCATTTTCGAACGAAGCCCAAAATAAAAATGTCCCTCCCTCTAACTTTGCAAATTAATCCGCTCGGGCGAAATGTTCCACCAGCACCGCAAGAGAGATTCCACACGCGGGCCTTGATGAACGCCAACACTTGGCGCAGGCAAAACCAAAAACCCTAATAAATGGCCGGGGTGTCGCGACAAAATTCCCTTTTAGCCCATTTCACAGGTATTCCGTGAGAATAAACGCTAGTGGGCGGGAATTTAATCAACGGTGATAGGCTGATAAATGACCTCCCAGATTTCCAACATCACACACACTCTCTCTCTCAGGGACTTCGGGGGAAATATTTTTTTTGGTAACTATATATTCGATTGGAATGGAAAATAAAAGATTAATTGTTAACACGTTGACAAATATTTCTGGGAACTTTTAACTGGTCATGATACTTTACCATATAAATGTCGACGACATCTGCAGTTTATTATTTGTTGTTCTGCGGAAGTCGCTTTATTAATCGCTTCTATTGAACGTCCCTCGTGCGTCACTTTAAATTTTGTGATCCCGTTTTAATTGCCTTTCTGACTAGCTAAACATCTGACATTTTACACATGAATTCATTTCCGGCGACAATACAATATTCAATCATAAAACTCATTGTTGAAAAAAACCCAGTTTTATTAGCGCAAAAAGCTGTTAGAATCTCAAATTCAGAAATTTTAAACTAGTGTTGCCATCTATCTGAAAAAATTCAAACTGCAATTCAAAGAGATTTGGAAAAAGTTAATCTGGCGATTAAAGTTCATTCAAAATGATCTCTCGCAACTGACATTTAGAGTTAGGTATCACTCTAAATCCTCTCCGAGGAACATGGCGAAATATAAATTTCAAGGAAAACATAAACTAAACATGTAAACAAATGTAGAGATTTTGTAATAAACCTTGAAGCTCCTTAAGGAATATAGTGTCGGAATGCATCCTGTAATTGAATACATAAAATAGCAAAAAGGCCTCATGACAGCTCTAGGAAATTCTCAGGGTTTATCAAATCCCCTAACAACGGTGGAAATCTCCAGTCTCCTCTTTTTAACCCATAGACTAAACTGACCACTATTCCAATCAACGACCCAACCTAAATTAACTATAATCTATCTTTTCTTTCAAAATGATCTCCGATTTACAGCTCGGCATGACTCTAAATCTTCTCAGAGGAACTAGGCGAAATATAAATTGCAAGAAAAACAAAATAAACTTGCAAACAAATTTAGAGATTTTGTAATAAATCCTAAAGCTCCTTAAGGAATATAGTGTCGGAATGCATCCTGTAATCGAATGCATAAAAAGTACAGAAGTAAAGTAATATCAAAAAGGCCTCATGACAGCTCGTAAAATTCTTAGGGTTTATCAAATTCCTGATCAACTGTGGAAATCTCCTGTCTCCTCCTATTAACCCTACACTAAACTGACCATTATTCTAATCAACGAACCAATCTAACTGTAATTCCCTATCGTGTAGCAAAAAAATGAACCAAAGCATTTAAAACTAATCTTGTCAAACGAAAGGCGAATGGGTAAAGCTCTGCTCTTCAGTGCCGCAGTTCGTGGAGTTGAATCCCACTCCTGTTGTGGATGTTTGTAGCCGTACGAGATGAGCTATAAGTAGTAAGTCTGCATTTATTACAGTACACTGTAGTGTATTACAGTATACTGTCTCATTCAACCAACTATCAAAACTAATCTAAACTAAACGATGCTCCAATGGAAGGGCACTGCTCTTCGGTATCGATGCTCACGGATTTGACTCGAGCTTCAGGCATGGATGTTTATAGCCATTCGGAATCCGCTGTAAGCTATAGGTTTCGGTCGTGTAGTAAAAATGATAAATCGTAGCGCTCCAAACCCAACTAAATTCGAAGTCAAAACCAACAGAAAATTCATTTTCAATATTCTATTCCTTGCGATAGACCAATCTCTCACAATGTTGTAATATAAATCGAATTTAAACTATCGTTTTCATCTCAAAACGAAGACAAGTGCCAATGACGATCGAATTAAGCTTTATATACAAAACAAACTTGACTAAAACCCAACTAATATCTACCCTGCAGGGAATTCTTTCCCGTACTAACGTCGGCTGCAGATTGTAACGACGTTCCATTCCCATTGACCCCTCTATCCTTCCCGCGAAACCGTTGCCATTAAAGATTCCTAAATCATTACCAGAAATAAATCCACCAAATCCCACCCCTCGTAAAAGCAGCAATGAAACAAATCGACGTCATTCCAATGGCCGGCAACAAATAACGCTGAAAAAAAAGGAAGGACAATCATAATAATGAAAGCGGATTATAGTAGATATCATCTTATGTAACTTAATGCGAAGAATCAAAAAAAAAAAAAAAAAAAAGGAAGAAAGAGGGTGGGGGGGTAACTCTAGGGAAATTAGGCTAAAAATGGGGGCGCATTATTCGTAGCTCCATTTAGGGTAGAGGTTATTATAAGGCACGGAGGAGTCCTCCTCCTAAATCACAACCGTAATCAGATTCGAACGGGTATTAAAGCACGATCGAAACCGAAGACGGGCATTTGTTTGGAAGGAGTGCGAGAGTTTATCTCCACGTGGCACGCAACATTTTCGCCAGTGTATTCCGGAGCAGACAGGTGTTCGGGTTCGTAACATTATTTTGTAAATTCGAATTCTAGAGTGTTCGTTACCGTAGTGTATTTTTAGATAGAAGCCCAACTATGATGTGTTATATTTCATTTAACACATTTTATGCGGGACATGTACTACTGCGTTTTCTGACGATTGATACTTGAGCACGGGACACGTACTAGTATGTTTACTGACGATGGATACTTGAGCGCGAGACAAGTACTAGTACGGGTTAGGGTAACAACAGGGTTTGTTTTAGGGTACAAAAATAACGGTATAGACAGGAAAACGAAGACGAATGTTCTTGTCTACTACATGGATTCTGGAAAAATGGAGACAAATGAAAACTAGTTTTTACATCAGTCGCTGCGGAACCACTATAGAATAGCATTAATTATGTTTAATAATTATACATATTTATATTATAAAATATTATACATATACATGCGTATATTATTATACATTTTGTATTATTATTATACATATTTTTGTATAATGAATATTTTAACAATTATTCTTCTAATTATATTTTCAGCGACTAAGTACGATAACAACGTTTTATTCTAAGGAAAAAAATTATCCTTTGAACAAAAATGACGCTTTTATACGTTAAAGTGATGGGCGTGGAATATTTTCAATGATGTTCCTTTTGAAACAGTTCATAACTAATAACTTTATCCCAATAAAAATTATTAAGATATTTTTATTAACACATTGTATGCGGGACACGTACTAGTACGTTTTCTAACAATTGACACTTGATCGCGGGTCATGGACTAGTACGGGTTAGTGTAACAACATGGTTTGTTAGTGGGTACAAAAATAACGGTATAGACAGGAAAACGAAGCCGAATGTTCTTGTCTCTACAACAGGGATTCTAGAAAAATTGAGACAAATAAAAACTACTTTTTGCATCATTAGTTTTATGATAGCTCTTTTTATTTTTTTTAAATGTAACAATGTTTATATATAACATAATTCGAAAAAATTCAAACTATATACTACTATTTCTGTTTGATTTTTCATATTTATGATACTATTATAAATTTATGCACTCAAAAATATATTTTGTTTACAAAATTCTTACGGTTGTTATTTATATATTTTTTATTTCTATATTTGTTTATATATTTCAGTATAAAATACCAAAAGTGGGTTAAAAAATTAAATATTTTTCGATTTATTGAGATATAGCTGAATAACTATAATTACGTGCAAAACGCCAGCTCCTGGTACAATTCAACTACGAAATGGACCCGCACACAATGGGTTAACCCTCTCTCTCTTTTATTTAAACCTTTGGCTATCCCATTCGATGAATAATTGTAGGATTTATATTATGCGGATGAAAATGATATCTTTATTTCTATCTGAAAATGTAGCCCAATGTAAAGTCCTTATCACTCGAGACAAAGATACTGTCAAGTGTTCTGCGCGACTGATTTGTACGGCAGGCAAGTATAAATCTACGTGTGGCTTCGTATTTTTAAAACTTTCTATGTGCACTTTCCGTCAATGTCCCCAGACAACAGTATAATGACAACAGTATTATGAATAGACAACTACTTTTTGCTGCAGCTTCCACGCATTTCGCAGGGTGTAGGGTTACTACACTGTCTACCAATAAGTATTTGGACAGATGTGATAGAAAAGAAAAACTAATTTTATTCAAAATCCATAGTTGGTAGAGCCTCCACGAGAGGCAATGACAGAGTGAAACCTCGGGGGAATACCTTCCACAAGTCTTTGCATTACAGCTAGTGGTATTGCCTTCCACTCGGATTGGAGTAGACATGCAAGTTCCTTCGCCGATTTGGGACTGGTAGAGCACCTCTAAATTTGGTGATTCAACTCGTCCCAGAGGTTCTCGATAGGGTTCAGGCCCGTCCATTCGATGAACTCCATTGGCACCCTACCAAGCCTCGGTTAACCTCGAGGAAGGACAACTGGCATTGTCGTCCTGAAAGTAACAGGGGTATAACCCGTTAAACTGCTACAACTTAGGAAGCACATTGTCGTCAAAAATAGTGCAGTAGGCATCGAGCTTACCACGAATGGGGACAAGGGTCCCAGTCTATACGAGGAAAAACACCCCAGACCCTAATTCCACCTCCGCCGAACTTGACTGTTGGCACAACGCATTCTGGCAGGAGACGTTCTCCAAGCAGACTCAGCCATCCGAATGGTAAAGGGTGAACCTTGATTCTTCGCCCCAAAGAACCCCTTTCCACTGATCTACGGTCCCATTTCGGCATGCTTTGAACCCCATTAACAAAGCAGCGAGGTTGGACTTTGTGATCAAAGGCTTACGGGCAGCAGCACGACCCTGAAAACCAAGTAGATGTGCTTCCTTACGGATGGTATTCATTAAAACAATACTGTCGGATGCCTGTCGAAACTTCTCGCCGATGAGGGCATCGGTTGCGTTTTTCCGAATTTCTCTGTGCAGCACTTTATCTCCCAGTTTCGTTGGTCGAGACACATTCCGACAATCACCGCTCCCGTTCCACTTGTTAATCATTTAGGCCACTGCCGATTTTGGGTACTTCAGATTGCTAAATATGTCCCTTAAGGATCGACCCCAATTGTGATACCCGATAATGATACCTTTCTCGAAATCAGAGAGCCCAGGACTGCGCGGCATCTTGCATGCGACTCATGCCGATGCTGTTTCCTACATGATGTATACCGGCGGAAGCCTCAGGACCGCAGTTATCGGCATTAGCATAGGTGTCCAAATACTTATTGGTAGACAGTGTATTCTGTCGAACCAAATTCACTTAACTTCGTTTGCGTTGTCTATTACATGAATACTACTGAAAGGGTAGGGGGAATGGCGGCCTTCTTGTCAACTGAAAAAGGCATCAACCTCATATTTGTGTCCCTGGCATTCTATATGTTCTTGTTTCTCTAATCCTGCAATAAAAATGATTTCGAACTTAGTGCATCAGTCCATCCTGCATGATACGGCGGCCATCTTGAAATCTGCACTTTCACGATTCTCGTCTCTGATTCGCTGATTGGATTCGAAATGTATTTTTCCTCATTTCGATGCATGCCGAATTTTGGCCTCCCGTGTTATAAACTATTTATTTTCATTTAGTGTAGTAGAAATTTTTCTTCATATTATCCCCCTCCCCGCCTCAAGATCAATTCGAAACTATTTTGCGTGCAGGAAAAATAAACTGGAACGAACGGTTTAAATTGCATTTCATATCTAACATTGTAGAGATTTCGAAATTCTTGTTTTCAAACAAACTATTTTAATATCGCCCTAAAGTCTACAAGTCATTCCGTTTAAATATGTGCCTGCAAAATTCTATTTAAATGCGTGCTTTCATTTCAAAACGAAAGCCGCTATTTCCTGTTTTCGTACCATTTACTTTGCGAGACGAGATTTCGGCTTGCAATGGATTTGAAAATAGGGAATTATATGTTAACGCGTGTTGGTTGCACCGCAAAACCATGTGTTTTTACTTTTCTTTACTTTTTAATCATTTGCCTCTCCTGTACATCCCATATTATATGCCTTATATGATTGTATGTCACTTATGATATGTAAGGAAGTATATTTTAAGTATAAAATAATTGAGTGCAGTGTCTTAAATTGAGTTAGATTTTTCAGTTAGGTGGGTGAAATCGAACACTGTAACTGCGGGAGGGGAGTTTTGATCAAAAAACTATTTAGTATTATCTTACGATTTATTCTTTTTTAGATAGTAACAACAGAAATAATATAAATTTTAATATAAACATTTCCGAGGATAAATTTTAAAAGTATATTTTAATGAATATTTCATTTTTCTTCTTCAATGGCGCGCCAGACCAGGGTGGATCATGGCCTTCCGGTTCATCGGCTTTAAACAGTAAGTCCCGGTCGCATGACTCTCGCGAGCAAAACAGTAGACCGTAGCGCTCCAAACCAAACAGAGAGGAATGTGCAGATTTGTTCCGTTTCAGAGAAACATTTTCAATCTATTTATATAAGTTGAGGTGAAGGTCTTTCATCGGTAGACTGTCACACGAGGAATCCACGTCTTCTTCCAATGTGAAATGGAATGGTTGTTTTTAACCCTTTGACACATTGACAGTTTCATTTTTTTCCTGAATTCGGTTAAAAAAAGTCACATTTTTTATTGCATTTTTTTTGTTCATTTTACATTTTTAAGTAAAGACATGTCATTAAAAATAATATTTCTAATATTTTTAATCATTTATTACAATTTTTTTTCTATGGAAGCATCATAGAACTGAAGTTCACATTTAGTCTCATCGATATCCAAGTTCATTTTTGGAATTCCAGCGAAAGCAAATCTAGGAGGCTGATCCGAAGAATTATCACAATTAATTTTAAAAAATTGCTTTAGTTGACTGATTCCATCTGCACTACTATCAGAGTCATTTACAGATAATATACTATCATTTACAGATAATTCAGTTTCTGATTCCGAGTCGCAGTTCGAATCGCAAGATATTAGCTCCATACGCTCTGAACCATCCATTATTTAAAAGTAAAAATATATTATTCAACTCTTACATCAATAAAATTATAAGGTGGTTAGTAAAATATAACCAAAAATTTTTACACTGAAAGGTAACAATTCGTCTTCTGATACAGAACATGCGAAAAAACCCACGCTTTTGAAGCAATCAGAGTAGAAAATACAATAAACTGCAAACTATCATTTACTGGAATAATTTGTTACTAAAATTGGAAAAAATACTGCCGAAACAATGCAAGCGAAATAGAAATCAGATTGCCCGTCAGCCGTACGGGCAAATCAGTAAAGGCCCGAAAGCTGTGCCCGTACGGCGTACGGGCAAAAGTGATTAATGTCGACGACATCTGCAGTTTATTATTTGTTGTTTAGTGGATGTTTTCAGAATACAGAGCTTGACTTTCCCTTTATTAATCGCTGTGCCCGTACGGCGTACGGGCAAAACAGGGAAGGGGTTAAACACCTCAACGTTAACGCGAGGTAATGGACGAAATCTTTATGCGAAGCGCCTAGCGTTATTATAAAACCCTGAAGACTCTGTTCTCCTAAATCAGAAGCGTAATCAGCATCTCATGGGTATTAGGGCTTCGGGATGATCGAAACCAGAGACAGGCAGCATTTGTTCGGGGGCGAGCAAGAGTTTATTTTCGTTTGGCACGCAACGCTCTGCACCAAATAACGGTGTTTACCGGACGAGACAGCTGTTCCGGTTCTGTAACCAACTCGGATTATTGAGTGGCATTTCAGAACATTCTGCAGCATTCGTGATTGTGGGGCTTTCTCGATTGTTTTAAGGTGTAGGATGATGCGTTTAATTGAACCTCCTCGTTTGCTTACTTTTTAAAATATAAAAAAAAATGTGAATTATGTTTATAAAGGTAAGGTAGAATAGGTAGAAAAAATTGATTTATTTACCATGATTGTGTTGGCACATTCGAATTCGAAAACGAAAAACCTGGATTTAAAGAAACATCCTCTGTTGTCGGAAAACGAAAATTCTTGCTTTTGGGGGACGCGGTACTTTAAATATCAGTTTTTATGTTTTTAACTATATTCTCATAATGGCAATATAGGATGTAGTTATATACATAACATACAAGACACTTAAACCTATTATATAATACACTAGGATATAGCCCGTTATATAACGCGATAAAATTTGAATTGTAAAGTATTGAAATCAGAATTGTAAAGTAACCTACGAGGCTAGTAAAAATGGTTTGTTATTTGGATGAAAATGATCTGGAACACGCTCAATAATTTGTTTATCTTCCTACTCCTCTAAAGTACCCCGATACTGTGAATGTAGTTTAGAATCACGTTGAATTTAGAAAGATAATTCATAGTTTTCTTAGCGACGTCGAAACGATCGTTAAGTTCTTCTCAAATTTGCCACAGTAATGAAGGGAAGTAAAATAATGAAACTATCGTTTCCACTACACCCTGAAGGTAGACGGAATGTGTTGTTAATAATGGTGATAAAATTTTCATGATAACAAAAAACAATCGATGATTCAATTTAAAATGATCACGTATGTACCTAATCTATTATTGATTTGGTTTGGTTTGGTTTTGGAGCGCTACGGTCTACCGTTTTGCGCACAAGGGCTAATGAGACCGAGACGTACTGCTTAAAGCCGATTCCGAAAGGCTACGAACATCCATGCCATAGTGGGATTCGAACCCACGAACTCTGGTACCGATGATCACCGCCCTAACCAATCGGCCAGCGTTCGGCTAATCTATTATTGAAGCCAAATATAAAAGAAAATTATTGACGTCCTATCTAAGTTCAGGGATAAACCGGATGAAAATAATGCAGACGATATTTAAATAATTTAAAATAAGAAATAATTCATTGAGATGGTTAAAGAAATGACGTCACAATGCTAGAAAAATTGTTATTTTTACCTATTTATTACGGGATAAATTGATAAATATAATTGCCTGCTCTTAACCGAGGAAAACAGGGCTTGAAACAATGGCATTAAACGCTAGAAAAAGGGGGAGAGGAGGCTTTAGAACGCAACTGTTTTTGCCATTTCGTAGACCTTAAATTCTGTCACTCGAGAAAATTCTTTGCGAATTTAAAAAAAACACCCAGTGTTTTGATCAAGAGAGGGAAAAAAGGTTTTGTAAAAAAACCCGTTTTAAACACTGCTATAAAATGAATAGACTTAAGCTCTGGTACAACAAGAAGAGGTGTTCCCGAACTAAGAGTGTACCATTAGAAATATACAATCACGTTATCTAAGTACAGACGAGAATTTTTGTTCCCGATGAGAATGTGTTAAAGGCTTGCCTCTCTTCCCCCTACATTCCTTCGACTAAAGTAAAGTCGGTCGCCAATCTAGGCGACCCTAATGGCAGCGGGTTAAAGAATCGCCGTGACAGCGGTAAAAGGCCCCGGGAGAGGCGACCGAATCCCTGGACGCCCATTAAGAGGGATTTCTGTACTTGGCCGCCCGGAATTTAATCAGCAGTGATTGGCTGATAAATGTCTCGGCTGCCCATTAAACCTATCGTCTAATTGTCAGGAATGGGCCGTTTGAGCACAAACGCTTTCAAGAGCAGACCATTTTAATTCATTGTACTAAATAAAAGAAGTATTGTAATCATAAAAAAAAAAAATTCTGATTTCATTGGAAATATCGATTTTGAACCCACTTCGATCCATTTTGTTTAGTTTGGGCTTGATGTGTGTACGCAAGTGCCCTGTATCTCCCATAACTATCAAATCGACCGTACAATGTTGAAACTAGGTATTTAAAATTATTATAACATCTACTTGCTCACCTTTCTTTTTAACCCATTGTGTGCGAATCCATTTCGCAGCGGAATTGTACCGGGAACTGGCGTTTTGCGCGTCCATTCAGTTATTCAGTTCAATTTCAATAGATCGAAAATGATTTCATTTTTAAACCTACTTTTCGTGTTTTATATTGAAATATATAAAAGAATATATAGACAAATAAACATATTATATATATATATATATATATATATATATATATAAATACATACATATATATATATATGTATATATATTTATATATGTGTATATATATATATATATAATTTTCACAAGGATAAATAAAAAGTTAATTTTAAATCTAAATTGACTTTTTCAATCCACACTTCCCGTTCTGTGTTTCCGCATCGACTGATGTGAAAACTAGTTTTTATTTGTCTCAATTTTTCCAGAATCTATGTAGTAGACAAGAACATTCGGCTTCGTTTTCCTGTTTATACCATTATTTTTGTACCCACCAACAGACCATGTTGTTGCACGAACCCTTACTAGTACGTGTCTCGCGCTCAAGTATCAATCGTGAGAAAACATGCTAGTAAGTGTTCTGGATATAATATGTTAATTGTTATAAGCACAAATTATAATGAAAAATCCCACTATAACGCTTGTTATCGCTGCCGTTCCCCATCAGATGGTGGCTTTTGGGCTCTAAATCTTTTTTAAATTAATAATTGTATAAGTATTTGATAATAATAAACACTAGTATAATATAATTATACTAGTTATACAGTTATACAATTATACTAATTATACAGTTTATAACTGTTTATTACTTTATAGAATATTGGAATATCGTATTTATGTTCAGAAAAAACAAGTTTAAATGAAAGAAAACCAAAAAAAAAAATTATAGAATGTAATAGACTTACAAAAATGTCATGTGGTGTCCACTACAGATTTCTGTAGTTTTGATGAATTCAAAAATAATATTTTAGCATAGATAATATATTATCTTATAATTGTATTCTATTTTTTTAACTTTAGAACTCTGGGATGGTCATTTTGACCGAAAAACTGTTTTGTGCCCAAATTTCTCCAAAAGTGACTAACAAAATTAAAATAAATTTCTCAACTTTTCCTTATTTTATACCCATAAAAAACTACGAAAGTAGAATATTGAAGAATCTCTGCGGATGTGAAATGTAAAATATAGAAATGTACATGTACCGTTGAACTTTCCCACGAGGGTCAGCACGTACATACACGGCTTTGGAAGAAATTTCGAAGAAGAATTTAGGTGCAGCTGTTGACTTCCAGTTTGAGTGGGAATCCCTGTGGAGGAGTTATAGATCACGGAAGGACACAAGCGTAACGGTTAAGCCGAGACAGAGATGTAACCGTGAGTTATGGGGGCAGGAACTAAAAAACAATGTCAGGTTCCACGAAAGGGGCTATTTTAATGAACCCACCTGCACTCCCGAAGGGGGTACAGACGTGGGAATATTTGACCAGAAAGAGATTGGTAAAAAAAAGGGGGGGGGCCGTTAACACCGAGGTGAGGAGTTGGGGAAGAGAGTGAAGAAACAGGGGTCTAGGTCGGGATTGAAGAGTTGCTGGACATCCAGAGAGCTAGCAATCGATTCCCGAACCCACATGCGTTTGATCGGCAAGCCAGAACAGACCTACAGCAAAATAGCGCCGCTACGCCAGTACCGACGCCCTTTACGCCCGACGTCCAGCCTGCTTGTAGTCAGCCCCAGCTTGTTCCCTTGTAATTGCTGGAGGTAAACAGATTTAACATATTCATGATGGTTACGTAAGCTTCATTTATTAATGCAATATTTTGATTAAGGAATAATATATAACAAAAAGAAAAGTGTAATAATTATTGTGTATTGATGAATATAAAATCCAAATATTTGCTGGCTCTTCGCTCTGTCTTTTTCTCTCTATTTCCCTCTATCTCTTTGTCTATATATATATATATATATATATATATATATATATATATATATATATATCACTCTTTCATTCTCTATCTCCCTCTCTCCCTCTCTATCCCTCCCTCTCTCTCTCTCTCTCTCTCTCTCTCTCTATATATATATATATATATATATATATATATATATATATATATATATATAAATCTCTCTATCTCTCCCTTTCAAATGTCACATGTTAATCAAGTAATGTATTAATTTGTAAATAGTGTACAGAATAAATGTTTTAGTCCAAATATAAGACATTATATTTTTACTGTGTTTCCGATTTGTAAACGAACACTGGAGTTAGGGTTGTAAGTACACTACAACAGTATAAAATATACAAAAAAAAATATTTCCCGAGCTATGTAAGAAACGAAATAATTCCGTTTAAGCTGCCGATACATTTTTTTAACTATATACACTTTTAAATTTTAATAATTAAAAGTTTTAAAATGTATATTATTTTTTTCATAAAATTGTTATATCGTGAGTTATACAATGGAAGCTTTTTATTCTGTAGGTAGCAACGTCGAGATTATAAAAGGGATGTTTTTAAAACTAATTTTATTATTTTGTACAATGGATGAATGCGTCTGAAAAATATAGAGGATTAAAAAAAGGAGCTTCCTTTCCCTATTTTGTTAATTTGGCAACGATACAATTTTTTCTCATAATCCGTACATTTGAAATGAAATGACGTAAGAAAAATCGTGTTACGAAAATACACGATGTTAACTTATTAAAACTTAAAATGATCTTTTATGCAAGTCAAATTATTCATTCCTTTCAAAATATTTACTCAAAAAATATTTTCCTACCTTATATTATGGGGTAGCACGCAATTATCGTGAGAGCTTTATATCATTCAAAGAAAAGCGATGCAGCGAATTCTTTATTTATCTAAAAAAGACTTTCTTTTGTGAAATGAAACCTTAAAAAATATATATATTTCTATACGAGTTTTTAAAAACCTCTTTATACTTCTTTCTTATTTACTTAGAGCTAATTTCGCATTTCTTTATTAACGTGTTTCAAATTTTCTTTTACCCTTCTTTTTTATCCGGCAAACTTTATTTATCGAAGAAAAGACGAATTTAAAACTTTTTTATCATTTTGAATTATATATCTCTGGAGTCGTGTCTGTAATTCTTCCAGACGTTTTTCGATGTTTTTTTCTGACAGACTTCTTTTTAGCTATTTCTGTCGCACTTAGGTTTTATCATTTAGTATTTGAATATTTTTTTTTGCTGTGATACATATATTTTGGTTATATTCTCTTATGCATTTTCTGTCGCTTTCGTTTCGATATTTAAAATTTTTTATCGAATCTTAAAATTGATCTATGATTTTTTTTATCCTATCTTAGTTTTAATGTGTCTATAGATTTCACTATTAACGTTTAAAGTTTTCTTTCATACATATTTTATCTTTATTTATTTATTCCTCTCTCTCTTCGCTCTCTCTCTCTCTCTCTCTCTCTCTCTCTCTCTATATATATATATATATATATATATATATATATATATATATGTGTGTGTGTGTGTGTGTATTATGTATGTATTTCAGCTCACAGACCGGACAGATCTGACGATGAATTTCAATGGGCACAATTCTTTGTGCATTCAAGATCACCGACTGAATCTTGCAGTGGGAGGGAGAAGGAATTAAGAGTTTCCATTTCGGACCACTTCTACCCTGCTACTGGCACGAATCGAGACTTTTCCATCTGGCATATGATTAATACTTCATAGATCTGTTACGCACGCTCAATTGACACGGCTAATTTTGGTTACTTTAAAGGGGAAAACATCGAGGAACTTACTTTCTGGATCTGCCTTGTATGACAATAACATTGATTCAACACTTATACTGGCCAACCACGGGACGAATCGATGTCTATTCGAATTAAGGCGAAGGGGTTTGACTTTCGTTTTGCATAGCACCCCTAGGGGGGTAGATTTTGTTCATGGTGGATCCTTGTCTTTTAGAATGTGGAACGAAATAAATGACCACCCCATTCTGTTTGCCACCTCCGAAAATATTATTTGGAAAACTTGAACGTTGCAACCACGACCTATTTGGCATGCCATTAATAAACACAGCGTATCTGTGGCCAGCTAAAGACCCGAAACTGCAATCCTCCGGTTACGAAATCTCTGTCTTTGCTGACTAAGCTACTCCATCTAAAACATAATCCCCTATATAATTATAGCCTATATTATATGTCCTTGAATTTATGAAGCGGTTGGAAGTGGAATGGATGGAGACATCCATATTGGATTCTTTATGGGTTAGGGTTAGCAACATTCAAAGTGAGTCAAGTTTATCTTCTCCCAAACTACTGATACGATTCTAAAATAAATTGATATAAATAGACTTCATATCGCAGCAAAAAATACTGTCATCTTTTAAAGGTCTGAAATCCACCCCTTCCCCCCTTTTCGAGAGTTTAATGCCATCATTTTGAGCCCTATTTTCCCCGGTTACGAGTAGGCGATGAAATTTATCCATTTATCCAATAATAAATAGGTAAAAATAAAATTTCTTTTCTAGCATTATGATGTCATTCTATCCCATTGAATCATTTCTTATTTTAAATTATTTAAATATCGTCTGCATTATTTTCATCGGTTTTATCACTGAATGACGTCAATAATTTTAAAAGAAAAATATGACGTCAATAATTTTCTGTTATATTTGGTTTAAATAATAGATTAAATTCAATTGTCGATTTTTTCTTGTCGGAAGACAATTCATAGCCAAAAAAAAAAAATAATTTACCTGTTTCATATTGTACTTAACAATTCCGCTGTAGTCTAGTTAGTGTACAGAAGCAATAAAATATATCTTATGCATGACATTACCAAGTTATAACATCGGGAGGTTTTGTTCTAATTAAAGGCTTTCTGCCTCTACCAAATTTAAAAACCTACTCTGAATGCTTTTTTGAGGGAAAGAAAAAAATGTAAGTTTTAAAAAATTTCATGAAAGTGTTTTTCGCTTCATTAAAAAATATCTTTAGATTCTTGTAGTTTTAAAATAACTTCAAAACGTAACCTGCTGATTTTAAACGTTTATATTTTATCCAAAATTTGTGATGTTACTTCTTGTTATGTCTTAATTAACAAACTGTCTCAATTTCTCGACCCCCTTCAATTTTGACATTATTTGTGGACTTCCCCTAAATCATAACTTCAAATTTTGCAAATTTAATCGTGGTATCTAAAATTTTTAAACGACATTCCTGACTGCATGATCACGTTGCGAAACTAACTATAAAATGCATAACTATCAAGCAAAGAAAGTATTAGTATAAAATACTTAACTGTTATGACTGATTTTTTTATAGACGGTATTTCGTTTTTTTTCTCTAAAGTTTTACTTAACAACCCAAAGTATCCCCGTGCCCCGAGACATATTTTCTTCCTAGTGCGGGTTGTAAAATTCGAGAGAAATATTCCTTTCTTCCCATAAATAAGATTTTACGAGAAAAGTTTTCTCGGCGTCGTGAAGGGACGAGATTAAACCTCGTCACAGCTCTCGCCCTAATGTGGAACGTTCATGAATACAAATTCGTAATAAATTCACGCGCATGCGAAGTTATACTTACTCCAAAACGTGAGAAAAGACTCGATTGTAAATTTCGTATGGAAAACGTGTATATTTCAGATCTGTCGGACCAACACTCGTAATTCAAGGGTTTTAATGAGGTTCCGTCGTGGCGCCCTCTCGCGGCAAGACCTTTTCAACAACACAACCGTAATTTAAGACTAAATATTTTTTCTCCTTTCGCAAGAATGTGTTAAGATTTATATGGGGTGTGAGATTTTAGATTTACGAACCTAGATCTAAAATAGAACTTGTGGGAAGCTGTCGCTTGTTTAACCTATATCGTACCACACCAACTAAATATTTCTACAAGTTACTAAAACTTAATCCATATCATAAATATGGTGTAACTAATTATAAAAATCCAAAATTTTGAAAATATATTTTTAATTTTTTTGTAATTGGCTGTCCTATAAATAGGACAACGATCCAATACACTACTTAAACTTAACAAATATCAATTACATTGCATTAGGCTAATTCATAGATGGTTTGGTTTGAAGTGCTACGGTCTACTGTTTTGCACACGAGGGCTAATGAGACCGGGACCTACTGCTTAAAGCCGATTCCGAACGGCTAAGAACACCCATGCAAAAGTGGGATTCGAACCCACGAACTCCGGTACCGGCGATCAGAGCCCTAACCAATCGGCCAGCGTTCGGCGCTAATTCATAGATGAAATGTGGGGAACAGTCAAAACAAAGTTCAAGATTACATTTTAAGTATGCTGTTGTTGGTTTTTTCTTGCAGTTATTCAACTGACAGTAAGAGAGTAAGTTTATCTTGCAATCTAAAGTTATTCTGAATAGAATAGACATCTATTTACCCCTTGTTGTGTCCAGGTGTTTGAACTGGTTTTCATTGTAAGGTAAGAAAAGAATCTGCGCTATCAATGCAATATCGAATTCGTGGGAAAATAATCGAGATTGGACCGTTGTCTTCATTTTAGGTTACATTTTTTATACTTACAAAATACACGTGTAAAATATATTTTTCAACAAAAACTTTCAGCTACATTATTAGCTGTGTTTTTAAACTAAATGTAACCACCCCAAAGTCTGAGAAAAATTAATAATAAATATAAAATTAAAGATTTAAAAACGACAATTTTTAAGACGTTGCTGAAAATAAATTTTAAAATACAATATAATATGATTTCTCAGTTTTTTTTTTGTTACTGTGCTAAAGTGTGTCTATTTTAAAGGTGTTAAAATAAAACCCACTCAGAAAATATTTATAACTTTATTATTTATTGGAATCTTATTTGCTGTCCTGTTTATAGGACAGCGGTCCAATATGGGTTAAATCCTACCAACGCGTTTTTTAATAATTTAAGTTATTGGAATATGTTGTTTTAATGGTTCGCCATTTTTACTTTCTTGGGCAAAGTAGACGAGGTAATGTATCCTCGAAAACTTTTGATCTTTTAACGAAAACACTTGATACAATGTAGGTATCTTACTCATAACGTTGAGCTCCCTGTAGCTTTAACCCAGGTCGTGTGCTTGGACAAAATAAGGATGAATACATAACTCTAAAAACTTAACTGTGAGAGTTCAGATATGTTTGACATAAGATTTGCGATACTGATTTGCTCGCCGCACTCACACGTTGTGTATTGAATGCCCAAGTTTTTTTCTCGACTCTAGGAAGCGTGTGGTGTGGCCAGTGAAAACGATCGCACTTAAACTTCACCAAGTTTTGGAGAGTTGTGATGGGTCTCCAGGAGGCGATTCAGGACCCTCCTTAGAGTCCCGGTCCTTCTGGGCAGAGCCGGGAAAGGACGCATTGTACAAAGGACAATGGAACAAAGGACGCATCAGCACAGGATAATGGAAAAAGTGTAGGGTTGCTTGAGTAGAAAGAAGGAAGGAAAAGAATGCAGCGTTCCCTTGGACATTGGGAATTTTTCTTTCAGGCGTAGCACGTGGAGTGTCTTTTAATTTTTAATTTTTTAAAAAATATTTTTAGCATATTTCCTTGTCGTTTGCCCTATATTTGAACATTGTAATACAGATCAGTGGTATTTTGCTATAATTAACCCTCCGAGTGGTACACACCAAGGAAAAAAAAGTCTCCAAAAATATGCTAAAGTTTCATTGTGTCAGTGACCAAAGTGTTCTATGATTTTTTTTACTTCACACTTTGTCGACTAGATTGGAATACGGGAAACCCACCCTCGTTACTGTCCCTTTATTTCCGGTTATAAATAGATATATAAATAGACATTATAGATTGTTAATTTTTAATACACATAAAGCTCAAGTTTCGAAGATCATCCCATACGAAATAATGGGTTCTAAAAGTACAAATAAAAATATTCTTTAAGAGAATGATTTCTATCTTTTTTACGAAAGTCATCCAAGCTATTTAAGTGGTGCAAATAGAGATACATCTGTTACCGCAAACGAAATACTTCGAAATAGAGATTTACAAGGCCATGAAAAGCTATCAGCGTCTTTGTGCCTCAGAGCGTAGGTGTGCAGTTCCTAAACAATCGACCTGACCCTCCTACCTCAAAACTCCATAGGAGAAAAGACTGGCTGAAATGTACATTACATCCATTTTCGGAACGTTTTAGAGGTCGAAAATTGCACGTGACAACCGCTTTGAAGACATCATCGGTTTGGGGAAATTGTACGTGCGAACCGCTTAGAGGGTTAAAGACGATATAAAGCAAACTTGTGTTATTAATGACTTTGAAATAACAACAGCAATGTACTACACCACAGCATTAACATTTTATTATTTGTAAACATTATTTACAGTTAGTTATGCGCACACAATTAGGACCGTATAATGGCAACAGAATTAAACGAAATTTGATATTGTTGTTGCACCGGGAAGACCTAATTGCCCTGTACTCTATAGTAATAAATGAGTGTCTTACGATATTTCAGTCCTATTCGTTGTCCACGCATATAATTAACACTCTGTCCTATCGTCTGTATAGGACACATTTTTCAACCGGACTGGTATCTTCAAGAAAAAATAAATAATTGCCTTGACTTTGGCCCCAACCCTCGTAATGTCTTCTAAATTCTGATTCAATTTCATTTTTATTTAGGATAGAATTATATTTTTAGTACAAATAAGTATGTACATAAAAACATATTCATTCCGAATTGAACCGAAAACCGTTATTTCGTTTGGA
>CM063509.1:3183756-3201256 GCA_032207245.1 Pardosa pseudoannulata
TTAAATAATTTTTGCTTTCCTCTGAATTATTTTTACTTTTTGATTTTTTGGTTTGTTTAATGGACTACAGCATACAACTTTCTTGATATTAGTTCTAATAAACAACCATCCAACCGATTTTATTTGTTGCACTACAAAATAACCATCCAAATTCACGAAACTTCAAAATCCTTTTCCACGGCAGAAAAAGAACTTTTATTCCTCCTCCCAACGGTACTGTCCCACATTTCGAAAACTCCGTTTTAAAAATTGTTTAATGTAAAAGTCTGAAGGTGGATCAAGCGCAAAATTCTATTTAAATACCTACTTTCAAAACTGGAATCACTCTTCCTTCTCTCCGTTTTCATTACTTTGGGAGACGCGATTTCGGCAAGGAATCATATTTTAATGCGAATTTTAAAAGTTTTAACCCAAACATTAGTTACTCTCCCTTCCCCCGAGGGAGAAGGAATTCCGACGACGTTTGTGGAACAAAGGGATTTAGTTCAGATTCGGAATGAATACCCTGCGGCTTTGTGCCAGATAAAACGGTTGTTTAGGACCCAATAAGTGCCTCAGATACGAGTCCTCGGGTAAGATTTCTGAGGGCGTAATGAGGTCGTAATTTTAAGTGCCTTCTTCTACTGCCGTTCGATCGATATTTATGCTCCTTTTCGAATCCGGGATTCGTAAAATTTTAAGCAATCGTCATTTGACGATTAAATGTGATTTATACGTTTTGATTCGCTTTTTGATTTTAAGAAGGTCTAATATTCACGAAAATGCTTGCAAATTTCCGAAATGTCTTTTAATAAGTGAAGGGGGGGAGGATATATTTTAACACTAGAATGGTAATTTTTCCTGTATACCTACACTTGCCGAACGATGGCCGATTGGTTAGGGTGCTGGCCTTCGGAACCGGAGTTCGTGGGTTCGAATCCCACTATGGCATGGATGTTCGTAGCTTTTCGGAATCACCTTTAAGCAGTAGATCCCGGTCTCATTAGCCCTTGTGTTACAAAAAGTGGACCGTAGCACTCCAAAACCAAACTTGTATACCTACAAAGACGGATGCTGTCCGTTTGACTCTTTAAATGCTTGAAACACAATTTTTTTTCAGTAATTATTTTTCAAAGTAACTTTATAATTATTACTACTTACAGTTTTAACTACTACTTAAAATAAGTTACTTTTAATTACTAATTACTATAATTATACTTACTGTTAATTACTTCTTAATGTTTCATTCCAAAGTTTGAATTCCTTTACTGACACGGATGTTTGTAGCCGTTCGGAATAGGCTTTAAGCGGCATGTCCCGTTTTCATTAGCCATATTGTAGCAAAACAGTTGACCGTAGTGCTTCAAACCAACCAAAAAATTAATCTCTTAACACTTCGCGTACGGTAACGTATTTATACATTTTTTGCAGTCTCTCACTGGAACGCTGGTCACGTAAAAATGCGTATTGAGTAGATTTGTGGTGGATACCCGCTCGCCACCCCAAATCTACTAAATACGAATAATTATGTGTATGTGTGACATTATATGCGTTGCTATGCAACGCTTTGCTCTTTTTCTTTCCACAAGTTGGGATTGTCGAGTGACTTGGTCTTTTGCTGCGTTATTTCGTCTTCCATTGAATTCCTAGCTCCAGATAGACGTTTTCTTTAATTTTCCCAAGAAACAACGAATTAGTACAGTAGAACCTAGATGAACTGAAACTTTCCGTTAACCGAAGTAGGTTTCTTTTAACGTTTTTTATCATTGAAAATTTTCACTTTCCAAGCACTTCAAGCGGTTAGCAAAATTTTTAAAGTTTTCTGTTTTTTCCAAACACCTTTTGTATGCAAACTATCCTTACTAAATGACGAGTGCAGATAAATATATTGGAATTCCCTTTTATAGAATTCCTTCTTGCAAGCACCATTCTCGGTACGAGTGTACACTTTGACGCTTTCAAACCTCCCCGTTCTCAACCAAAACGCACCCCATTTCGAAATTTGGAAGATCAAACTACCGAGTTCCAGGACAATCAATGTTATTGCACCACTGACGATACTGCATATTAAACTAGATGGATGAATTCTCGACTATCTGAAGTAGGTTCGCTCCTAATGACTGCGGATAATCGAAGGTCTACTGCATGTTGTAAATACAAGAAGACAAAATCCAGTGCAAATCAGGTACTAGGAAATAATTTAATGAAGTTGGGAAACTTGAACTTTACAGATATTTTGACAGCTATTTCTTATAACCATTATGCATGAAATGACTCCAATGTTTGAGTGACTCGAAAGGTTTGACACTTTAAATAGAAATCCAGAATTACAGTGTTCCCTCTCTACTTTGCGCTTCATCTTTTGCGGCTTCAGTGTTTTGCGGATTTTTCAAAATATTCATCAAAAAATAAATATAAAGAAAGACAGCTATGTCGGCAACCACGTTGCGGAAAGGTGCGTTGTTTCATGTTGCTGCATGAGAGACAAGGATCCCTGCATGTCAAACAAAGAGACGAGTGGACTCAGAGTACATACCACTAGCTCTCGAGACGACAAAGTCTGCAAGTGAAGAAGAAAATGAAGAGGAAGACGAAGAACAAACTGAAAAGAGTGGAATTACTCTAAAAAATGTGTAACAATTCTGCAACATGGAAGAATTTGAACAAGACATGGACGACAATAGGGTTCGAGCTGTCAAGTTCAGCCATCGCGTTGAAGGGTTTATGTCCTCGTACAGGGGAATTTTGAAGGAAATGGAAAGACAAAACAGCCACTACACATCACCCTGTTTCTCTCCGAGGTAAAGCTCCCTGGCTCTACCGTCAGGGCATCCAGCAGAAGAGTCTCCGAGTGATCTTAAAGCTTCTACGAAGCAAGTAAGAGCCTCACCTCTTCCACCAACACGAGACTCTTCGCCTCTCTTCAGAAAGTAATGTTGATGAATGTTTATGACTCTATAAGGTTTTGTAATGGACCTTATTAATGAGCACTGACACGTTTAAGTAAATACTATACTGTTGTGATTTTTGTCTCAAATGTGTAAAGTATAAATACTGTTTACACATTTAAAACATTCGTGTACCCGCATACACTTAAATTCCTAGAGGCCAATCCTACTTCGCGGTTTTTCAGTTTTCGCGGAAGGTTCTGGTCCCCTTTAACCTCGAAAAACGAGGGATCACTGTACTCACTTTCATCTTACTTCCGTTTTGAGTATAGTAACTGCAAAGAAGATTTCACCCAGAACAGCAGTTGTGGAGACTAAGAAAATATACCAATTCCAAAGAAAACATACATTATGTTATTTAGTTCTTCCACTATTTCTTTATTTTTTACTGTTATATAATACTAGCATATGCCCCTCATCTGACGGAATCAGTAAAAATTTATAATTTTCCAAAATTGTAAAGTACTGTATAAGGCAGATAAAAAATGGTTTGTTTTTCAGCTAAGAATTATCTGCGCTCAAAAATTAGTTTATCTTCATACTCCTCTAACATCTCCCGATACTGTGAATGAAGTTTAGAATCACGATGAATTCATTTAGAAAGATACTTCTTAAGTTTCCTTATCTAAGTCTAAATTTTTGTTGAGTTATTCCCAGTTTTTTTTTTTGCTACAGTAATTAATGAAAGTAAAGAAATGAAACTATCATTTCCACTACATCCTGGAGATAGATAGAATTTGTTGTGAATACCCGTGATAAAATTTTCATGGCAACAAAAAATAATCTAATGATTAAATTTAAATTTTTTCCATATGTACCTCATTTATTATTTAAGCCGAATATAAAAGAACATTATTTACTTAACATCTAAGTTCGGTGATAAAAAGTATGAAAATAATGCAGACAATAAAATAAATTAAATTAAGAAATAATTAAATGAGATGGTTAAAAGAAATGACGTCATAATGATAGGAAAAAAAGGTTATTTTTAGATAGTTATTGTGTGACAAATTGATAAATTTAATCGCCTGCTCTTTATCGGGAAAATAGGGTTTGAAATAATGGTCTTAAATGCTAAAAAAAGGGGGGGGGAACGGGTGGATTTCGAACGCTGCTAACCCTATCTCATCAAGAATCCAATGTGGATGCCTCTCTCCATTCCAGGTCCATCCACTTCATAAATTCGAGGACAGACGGACAGATAACTTAGGCTGTTATTATATAGGGGATGCTACTGGAAAAACGCGTTTAATTAAGATTTTCAGAAGTTCCTTTTTTTCGTGTGCCAGAAAAAAGTAATATAGGTATTTTTGAATAATACATTATAAAAAAGGAAAAAATAAACAAGTATGGTCAGAACAGGATAACATAAATGTTTTTTTAGACATACTTGTTTATTTATCCCTTATATTTTATATTATAAACATTACTATAACTATTTTTACACATCTACATTACTATAATTTTTGAGTTGGCCATGCTGGCTACATAAAAAAAATCATAAAAAAATTAGGATAATAACAAAACTAGTATAATAACTAATAATAATATAATAAAACTAGTGAAATATTTTTCGATTATAAATTTCGTGAACGTCACGATAGGACGGGTTAGTAACGAGCATTGTTGTAGAAGAAATACATCTAAAGTTAAATGACAATCTACTTTGAGAGGTACGAGAAAGAATTTTAAATAAATGAGAGAGTTTAACTTACTCCGTTTGCTTCTTCCCTGATTTTTAAAATTCTTGTTTGTAGAAAAATTACATAATGGCTCTCAAATTTGCAAGTGAGTCGCTCGCACGATCCGATTTCAAAACATACTTTTATTTTAAAACGCGGGCAGTCATTTTTCTTTCCTCTCTTTCTCAATGCTTTTAATTTAGGAAGAGGAACTTTGGTTTGAATCTTAAAATATATATATATAAAATCATATCTATATAACTTTACAGAGTTTTACCCAATATTAGTACTGACACGCAAGTGTATATATAAAGATTGACGTTGAGAAACATAATTTTGTTTGTATTTATAATTTAGAATATAATATATTTATTTCCATATAAAATGTTTAGGGCCCAATATATATATACGAATATTATAGCATTTATATATATATTATATTTAAACTATATATATCTACAATTATATTCTTTAACAAGATAAATTTGTATACAATCGTCTGGGACTTTCAGAGAGGACATATTCGTCCCTAATTATATCCTCGTCTTCCTGAGTGTCAGCACATATATCTTGATTCGTCAGAGAGCTATAGCCACAATAACAACAGCACACTCACACATAATACACACACACACATATATATACACATATATACATATATATATATATATATATATATATATATATACATATATATATACGTATATATATATATATATATATATATATATATATATATATATATATATATATACCATATATACACACACACACCCACAATTTATATCCTACATACATACATATATACAAATAATATATATAATTATACATACATACATCTAATATATATATATATATATGTATATATATATATACATATATAATAATACATATATACATTATATATAATTTTGTATCATATACATATATACATATCCATACATAATACATATCTAAATATATATATATATTTATATATATATATATATATATATATATATATATATATATATATATATATATATATATATATATGTATGAAGCCCAGTGGCTTTGGGGTAGCGCTTCGCGCTCCCACGACACAGGTACGAGGTTCGATCCCCAGACTGGGCAAGGTTGACTCAGCCTTTCATCCCTTCAGTGGGTAGAGAAATTGAGGACCAAGAAGGTTTGGGAACTTAACACTGGGGGTTCCGCGTAAGAATGACAACCTAACCGAAACTTCGCACCCCAGGGCCTTTGGTCACGCAAACGGAGATTAGCACCCTAAGCCTTGGCCCCCTAGGGGCTGTTGCGCATTTAAAATATATATATATATATATATATATATATATATATATATATATATATATATATATATATATATATATATATATATATATATATATATATATATATATATATAATGTCAGGTCTAAAAAAGGGGTAGTTGGAAATGACGTGAGTCAAAAGCGATTTTAAAAATTGAACTCTTTTATAATAATAAAATAAATGAAAAATACCCATGCTAGCTTAAGCTTTCTGGATAATCTAGTCATGCGGAAGCATTTTGGAGCTATTTGATAAGCTTCCAAACAGGTAACTTTTGAGTGAGCGCGTAGACATTTAGCTGTCAACAACACTCTACGCGTGTCTTCGACGGAAAAGTGAAAATGGCGCAATTTTTATTGTAACGATGATTTAATAAACTTATTATTACCAAGAAGACTGTTTTCTATTCGCCTTAACTCTGGATCACGACATGTCATATATACTATAAGTGGAAGGCTGTGGGTTATACAAAATACTTTTACGTAACATAACTCTACCGATTGAAGGGTAGTATTGAGCTCTAATCCTTGTTGGATGAAATCCTTGTTGAATGAAACTCATTATTTATTAGTATTTTATACACTAGCATATAGCCCGTCATATGTCGGTATCAGTAAAATTTTCAATATTCCAGAATTTAAAAGTGCCCTATGAGGCAGGTAAAAAAAATTGGTTTGTTTTTTGGCTGAGAATTATCTGGTTTAAGCTCATTAATTTGTTTATCTTCATACTCCTCTAAAGTCTCCCGATACTGTGAATGCAGAATCACTCTAAGGCAGATCGGAAACTGGCTCAGAATTTTCATTGCAACAAAAATAATCGATGATTAACTACATATGTGATAATTTAAAATTTAATCTCTTATTTAAGCCAAATATAAAAGAAATTGACGTCCTATCTAAATTCAGTGATAAAACGTATGAAAATAATGCAGACGATATTTAAATAATTTAAAATAAAAAATGATTCAATGAGATGGAATGACGTCATAATGCTAAAAAAAGTTATTTTTACCTATTTATTATGGGATAAATTGGAGATGTGATAATAGAAGGAGATAAACTTTATTCGCTTTGAATTTTGCTAATCCTAACTCGTTAAGAATACAATATGGATACTTCTATCATTCCAGGTATAATCGCTTCATAAATTCGAGGACAAATAACTTAAATTATTATTATATAGGGGATTATTCCATCACATTAACTGTGAAAAATGTAATACATGTAGTTTTAGGTATTTTAAATTCATTTATGTTTTTGTATATTTTTCTAGACACCGATAAAAAATAGCTTATAGAATTTTTGTTTTCTTATAACGAGGTTTTCTTTTGAGAGTAGGTAGACTCAGTTTTATAAATATTCTACAAAATTTTCTAGTAATTTCTATTTATAAATTTTACATTTGGAACGACAGTTTAAGATTTTCCAAACAGTTTCCGTAATTTTAATTTTATTTATTTTTTAATTTTGAGATCATGCGAACAGTTTTCTGAAATCAACGGGCCAATTTTATTTTCTGCCTCCATTACCTTAGGAATAAAAATAGAATTTCTACGGAAGAAAATACTATCCATTTTTATTAAAGTGAAAATTTAAAAGAACTCTTACTTTTAGGGACAGTTTATTCTTGTTATCTGAGTACAAAATTTAAGTAAAGAGAGCGGTTGTTGAGTGTCGAATGAAATCGAAAGGTTTCATTCGAAAATATCGAAAACTTCTCCTCATTTCTCTTCGACTTATCTCTCGAGATAGGGAAGGATGTTTGTTAACGAACCTTAATGCGAGATCTTACATACCGCATCCCTCTTAACATATGCACCAATGGTTACAGTTAAGGTCGTGATTCTTATAAATGACTGCGGGCAATTCCCGGGGTGCCCATTCGATCGGGTCTAGTGGCCGCGAACAGGGTGGGAATTTAATCAACTGAGAGCCGCTGATAAATGGTGTCTCCCGCAAAGGGGGAAAAGAGTGCCAGGCACCTGTCGAATGTTTGGGTTTGTCGACCAAACCCAAATGGAGTTTGGAATTGCAAATAACCCTCTCGCTTCCTCATATGAAAATCAAAGAGAAAATTTGGATGGGGTCAGCATAAGACTGCCTTGTGGGTTTATTAAATTACTAGCTTATAGTCCGTCATATGACGGATAGGTAAAATTTTTAATTTTCCAGAATTGTAAAGAACCCTATGAGGCAGGTAAAAAAAATGGCTTGTTTTTTTTGGCCGAGAATTTCTTTTCAACAAAAATAATCCATTAAAATGATCACATATATACCTAATCTATTATTTAAGTCATATAAAAAGGAAAATTATTTATGTAATATCTAAGTTTAGTGATAAAACGTATCAAAATAATGCAGAAAATATTTAAATAATTTAAAATAAGAAATGATTTAATGAGATGGTTAAAGAAATGAAGTCATAATGTTAGAAAAAAATTGTTATTTTTACCTATTTATTATGTGATAAATGGATAAATTGAATCGCTTGCTCTTAAAATGGGGCTCGATAGAATGGCATTAAAAGCTCGAAAAGGGGACGGGGTGGATTTCGAATGTTTTAAACAGGACAGTATTTTTCGCCGTGATACGAAGCTTATTCATACCAATTTACTTCAGAATCGGATCTATAGTTTAGGAAAATATAAACTTGACTCGCTTTGAATTTTGCAAACCATAACTCGTCAAAAATCCAGTATGGGTGATCTATCTATTCCAGGTCTGACCGCTTCATAAATTGGAGGACAGACGGGCAGATAACTTAGGCTATAATTACATTAAGAACAGAAAGTTTAAGGATACACAACATGAAATGTTTATGTGTCCAGGGACATCCGTAAAGCAATACGTGAATTCAATAATATAAAAATAATAAAAATTATAAAAAGTTGAAAAAATAGTAAAAATTTATTTTAAGAATAATAAAACAACTTTCGGAATAAGAATTTTAAAAAAATGCAGAAAATATTAAATTTATTAGACATTTAGAAAAATTGGCTGCGTCGGTGATAGAACCGTCATCCCGAGAAGTACGACGATCAAGTGGGCGGACATTCTACCAAACATTCAACGCCTACACGTTGTGAGCGAACTAATTAGAGTATATGAAGGTTCAAGTAGAAACAGTCTGGAAATTTAAATATTACTTTCCGCCTTTGCATCCTATCAAGAATGAATTTCGTATAGAATAAGAGGAAGGATAAGGCTTGAAATAATAGCATTAAACGCACGAAAAAGGGGGGAGGATTTCGAACTCGCTTTCAATTTTGCTAACTCTAACTCATGAAAAATCCAATATGGATGTCTGTATCCATTCCAAGTACAACCGCTTCAGGAATTCGAGGACAGACAACTTAGGCTATTATGATACAGGGGATACTCATTTTTTAATTGCTACTACTCCAACTAAAATTATTTTATTGGAACGTTAAATACGATTATCTAATTCTGTAATAATGGGAGCCGAACGATAAGAATTTGAGTTACTGGCTTTGAATCCCGCTGTGGCAAGGATATTCGGATTCAACACGGATTCAGATTAAATGGGGTCGTTTGACCACGCTCACCATTTAAGGTCGCATGAGCAATCGTGAGAAAATAAGTAGACCGTAGTGACCCAGGCTAAATCCAAACCTTTAATAAAGTGAGGACGCTTATACAATTGCTAAAATACTACTACATATTAATGGCAAAGATCCCCTATGTAATAATAGCCTAAGTTATCTGTCCTTGAACTTCTGAAACGGTTGGACCTGGAAAGGATAGAGGCATCCATATTGGATTCTTGCTGAGTTAGGATTAGCAAAATTCAAAGTTTAAAACGAATATTTTTAGTGAGCATAATTGTAAAATGGAACAACATTTATTAAATATAAAAGGGGAAATGGTTGATTGTGTTGCTATGCAACGCTTTGCATTTTTTCTTTCCAGGAGTTAGGATTGTCGAGTGACTCGGTCTTTTCTCGCGTTATTTCATTTTCAATCGAATTCCTAACTCCAGAACGTACAAGTCGTGTTTTGTCAATTTGAAGCTCGGTTTTTTATTGTTGAATACAAAATGGATAAAATGAGCCATCGTGACAAAGAGTGATGAAGAAATAGGCTCCGACAGAGGATCGGACTCGAATTTTAAAAATCGGTTATTTTTGTGATTTCGTAAAATTATTATTATTTTTTAAATAATCATATATTATATATTAAAGTGAAAAATAAATAAAGTTTCATTCCTAAAAACAAATTAGTTTTCGATGGATTGCGATTTTTCTAAATAACTCAACTTTCGCACGTATCACGAAAAAACGTCCGATGCACGCATAATTGGGCGATAAAGTATACCCGCATGCCAAGTGTTAAGAAGTATGAAAAATTAAATACATTGTATTTGATTTTTATTAATACGTCATTGCCTACACCAAATCGGGAAATATTTCAGTAGGATTATTGTACGTGGAAAAATTAAGTATGTGAAACAGGCCTCTTGACAATTTAACAAATAATGCAGAAATCTTAAAATCTGTTTGCTAATCAGCGATTAATTTTATAGACATCAATTCTATATTTTCCTCTTTGAAATCTGAAGTAAATTCTTGAAACGAAGATAATCCGCTCTTTGTAAAATGGAGATTATTAAAATTTAATCAGGTGGCGTTTTAAAAGAATCTTTTGTTAGCGAGAAGTTAATTTATCACCCGTGATAGCCATGCCGATGATGTGCGATTTTTCTCTCCGTGTCATTATCAGAAATGCCATTCTTCATATCTATTGTACTCTAAAAGAGAGTGCGTGGAAAGGGATATATTTTCGAATTAAAATAAGTTGGACTCAGAAAAGATTGCAAACGCTTCCATTTGTAATCGTTTGATAAAGTGATTGAGATATTTATATTAAACTGTCTCACTGGTAGACAAAGCGATCTGCTAGTTTGTAAGAAATCATTGTGTTGCTGATTATAAAAATGAGGTAGTTTTCCTTAAATTATTGTACTGGTAATTTTGTTTTACAAATGTGGGGCACTTTGGTATTTAGTAGTTGGCGAACGATGGCCGAGGGATTAGAGTGCTGCTTTTCAGTACCGGAGTTCGCGAGTTCAAATCCTGCCGATGGCATGGATGTTCTTAATCCTTGAGAATCGGCTTTAAGCAGTAGGTCCCTGCCTCATTAGCCCTCGTGTAGCACAGTAGACCGTGTCACTCCAAATCGAACCAACCCTTTATTAGCATTTTACCCTACAATCCAATGATTGGTTTCTTTTTTTAATATGGGAACGTCATATAAGTAGGGCTGAATGAACAACATAAATACAGCTAAACCTTATTCGATTAGGGCAAAATCTATTCTTCTGAATGAACAACATAAATACAACCAAACCTTATTCGATTAGGGCAAAATCTATTCATCTGAATGAACAACATAAATACAACCAAACCTTATTCGATTAGGGCAAAATCTATTCATCTGAATGAACAACATAAATACAGCCAAACCTTATTCGATTAGGGCAAAATCTATTCATTTGAATGAACAACATAAATACAGCCAAACCTTATTCGATTAGGGCAAAATCTATTCTTCTGAATGAACAACATAAATACAGCCAAACCTTAATCGATTAAGGCAAAATCTATTCATCTGAATGAACAACATAAATACAACCAAACCTTATTCGATTAGGGCAAAATCTATTCATCTGAATGAACAACATAAATACAACCAAACCTTATTCGATTAGGGCAAAATCTATTCATCTGAATGAACAACATAAATACAACCAAACCTTATTCGATTAGGGCAAAATCTATTCATCTGAATGAACAACATAAATACAACCAAACCTTATTCGATTAGGGTAAAATCTATTCATTTGAATGAACAACATAAATACAGCCAAACCTTATTCGATTAGGGGAATGAACAACATAAATACAACCAAACCTTATTCGATTAGGGTCCTATCAATGAACAACATAAATACAGCCAAACCTTATTCGAGTCAAGTCGCAACAGTGATTTGATTCTCAGTTGTAAGCCTTTCATTCATCGCATAACAGGTGGCCTCTACAATTTTTCTACAACATTTTAGATCGAGCAGCTATCAATGTTTAGATTCTCTATTAAGAGACGACTCAAGTCAATATTTCACGAAAAGATTTTATTTTCTAATTGGCTGAAGAGGTAAGAAGTAAATAGAGAGAAGAAGTCGAGAACACTTCCATTCCAATGACAGAAATTCATGCTACGGAAGAATGGTCAAGTTCAACAATCGTGCCAATGAAACAGACGTAGAAACCATTGTGCTCAATGGAATAGAAATGTTGGTGGAAAATGGGTTTCAAAAACAGATTTTATATGTAAAAAATGTTTTCCATAAATTTTTTTATAACAAACATTTCATTTAAATTAATTTGAAACTATTTTCTTCGCAAAAAACTTCCATTTTCTGAGTCAAGTTGGCTCACTTCAGTAAAAATAGGTATAGGGTCCACATCCGTAAATCTAGTGTTAATCGTTGATGAGTTCAAGACCCAAACATCGTATTCATCGCTACACGCTACCGTCATTATGCGGACAATACGAATAGAAAAAAAAACCAACAACTCAGCAACAACTAGAGAAAGAAGAAATAAAATCGAGCGAATCGTAAAACGCATTGAAATTTCTGTAGCGTCCGTACAAAACCCGATGGGGATTTGGCATCTTTTTCCTGTTCGGCCTCCTTGAAATATGGACACAATAAAAACAAAGCCCCCCGCGGAAACAGCCCATAAGACTGCAATGAATTTTGATGCGCCGATGCCACTCCCACACCAATAAATAAGTAAAATAAATATAGATTTGCCTCGCCATGGACGATTTTATTACTTTCCGATACGAACACCTAACGGCGCTCTTTATTGCAACGCGTCTCTGTTCAACAGCGATCCCGTTCTATTTCGAAAAAAAGATGTTTAAAGCGCGTTCTTAACACTAGATAGTCTACAACCGGGGTTACGGTCCGTTATCATTTGAAAATTTCTCCCGCTTATCTTGCTTTTATTTAATAACTGGCAAATAGCCCGTCATATGACGCGATCAGTAAAATATTAATATTATTTTTTTGTTAATCGGGTGATCAAATTTTCGTTGCAACAAAAAATAATCGATGATTCAATTTAAAATTATTTCTCATGTCCCTAATCTATTGTTTATGCCAAATATAAAAGAAAATTATGGACTTCCTATCTAAGTTCAGAGATAAAATGGATGAAAATAATGCAGACGTTATTTACATAATTTAAAATAAGAAATGATTCAATGAGATGGAATGACGTTATAATGATAGAAACCTATTTATTATGGGATACATTGAATCGCCTGCTCTTAAAATGGGACTTGAAATAATGACATTAAATGCTCGAAAAGGGGGAAAACGGTGGTTTTCGAACGTGTAAAAGACGACAGTATTTTTCGCTGTGACAGGAAGCCTATTTATAACAGTTTATTTTAGGATGGGATCGGTAGTTTAGGAGAAGATAAACTTGACTCGATTTGAATTTGACTAACCCTAACTCTTCAATAACTTACCAATGTGGATGCCTCTATCCGTTCCAGGTGCAACCGCTTCATAAATTACAGATAATTTTGGCTATTATTATATAGAGGATAATCTATATGTACAAAAAGTATTTTTAATCTGTTTTTTAAGGAAATAACCGTGAAAAAAATGCACTCAAAAGTAAAAGTTTTTATTTATGCCGTGTTCTCTAAAGTTGACTGGAGCACATCAAATATGTGCGAGGTCAAACAGATCTCCAAATTCTCAATTGATACCTCTAGACGTGCAGGTTCTGCTTGGTTCCTGCTTCTGAATTACAAGCAGGCTGCGTGGGTAATGTTACTCGCATCCGTATACTCGCATACCGGGTGGTTATAAATGAGTGACAGGTTCTAAGCCTTCTCAGTTCGTTAGGATACTGTCTATAACGCCTACTGGATTGAAAAAAAAACTTTTAAGTTATCCCACTTGCCAACAGATGGCGAGACTTTAAAATCATTCTGAATTCTACGGAAGCTGAACATCTTTTAGCAATCACCAAACTGATTTAATTTTTTCTCCAGTGTAATTATTTATGATTAATGTATTGTCACTGAAGTTGAACCTGTGTGCAAATTGTCACTTTTTTAGATAGGGAGGAAGGTTGTTAAAAATCCCCACAAGGGAGGTTAAGTAAGGTCCATAAATATTTTTAATCGTTTTTTATTTATTAAGCAAAGCGATTAAAAATGCACTCAAAAGTTTTTAGTTTTTAGTTATGGTGCTTGCCAATAGAAGGTGAGACTAGTTTAAAATCTCTACATTATGGATTCTATGTACGATGAGCATCTTTTTGAAGTCTTCAAAGTCATTTTATATTGTTCTCCAGTTTTTATGATAAATTATTGTGCTGTCACCGAAACCGAACCTGCGTGCAAAATTTCAGATCCCTAGCTAGTTAAAAATGGATTTCGAAATAGGAACTGTTACGCAAGTGAAGTGAAGCAATTAAAAAGAATGTTCGAAGATGACTGGTATTAAGAATATTTTATAAAATGTACCCCTAAAAATAAAGATACTTACAACATATTTTGGCAAATATTCAAACAATACACAAGACGTCCGGGAAGGCAATGTCAATGTTACTATAAGATTCATTAGGCTACACGTACACTTCGGGTGGTGCTAAATGAGTAACAACTCAGCAGCTGTGTTTCACATAAAATATCTGTCTGTTTTTCCAATGGAACTAAAAAAATAAACATTGAAGACAGGGCAAATAATAATTCTGATAATGCATCATTCTTCTTCTTCTTCTAAAGCACTGCAGCCTGTTACAGGCAGAGGCTGTCCGCCGTTCCTATGTGCTGCAAGACTCCTCCAGTTTCCCTTTTTGACAGTCCCTCTCTACTGAGTGAAGCCACCTAATTGGTGGTCTGCCCCATGGCATTAGTGAAAGTGAGCTGTTTTACTGGGTTTACGTCAGTGAGTCGGAATAGGTGTCCAAGCCATCGCAGTCTATTCATTTTTATGACTTTAAACAACATGAGGTTGCTTATATTTTTTTATAAATTTCAAAACTGAATAAGGATCTTCAAAAATGATTCTCTCGAACTGCACCCAATATTTTTCTTAAGATTTTCCGTTCAAAAGCCAGCCATTTATTTTCATACCATTTGGTTATTGCCCACCATTCACTTCCATAGAGCAGAAGAGGACGAAGTAGAGTTTTATAGATGTTAATTTTCGTTTTTAAACATCTAAATCGAGATTTTAATGGGTTTTTAAGGCCATGATAGCATTTATTTGACATGGCATTCAAGTCATTATTAGTGGTGATGGTTGTTCCAAGATATTTGAACCGTGAAACTATTTCAAAGGTGTAGCCTCCCACTGTAAATGACTTTAGATTAGGTGTACTCTGGGATGTTTCCATAAATTTTGTTTTATCTTCGTTTATTTCTAAGCCTGAATTACAAGCCTCAGCTTCTAATAAATTAAAAGCTTCTATAATTTCTGGATCTAGCAACCAAGGCAATGTCATCAGCAAATGACAAGGTTTGTAAAGTCTTCTGGTAAATGGTTCCTCTAGTTGTGAGACCAGATGCTCTAAGGATAGATTGAATAAAAGGCATGATAGGCCATCGCCCTGTCGTAATCCTCTTTCAGTATAAAAGACTTCAGAAGAATCGTTCCCTAATTAATGCATCATACAGCAAAAGTAAATTATAACTTAAATGATTATTTAAAAAGCATAGAAGGGATTCATACGGTGTCCATAGGAGATATTTTTTATATTTTTTATATGGAGAACTAGGTTTTTATGGACTATGGTCATTTTAATCAAAATGAACATAGACTAAATAAAGAGTAAAGAGATTTGTGCGTAAATATGCATCTTTTGTATTTTCTTGACATTACATTTAGAGGCTATTTTATACGTATATCAATACAGGCATACATTAATATAGAATGATACACAGGATATAATCCCTACATAAATTCAGGAGATTTTGTGCAGTAGAAATATACGAGACTCAGCCGCGTATGTGCGAGAAATAAAAATGAATCTTCAGCCGTACAAATACTCGATTCCAACTCGAAGCGATATACCGCCAGCTAAATGTTACCTGTTCCCCACACGACGGAATAAATTAAACTGCAGCCCCGAGCGAAAGAATCGCAGCATTCGAAATATCCCAATCCCGCACTGAAATTTTCTGTGCCTCCATGGTCGACTTTCTCTCGCGAGGGATTTATTTTAGTTTCGCAGTTTGGCAGCTCTGAGATACGGGCATCGTAACAACACTGCCTCACACATAACTACCGAGTTGGATGCGCAGGTTCTTTTTTTCTTTTTTTTTTTTAAAAAAAAACAAGCCATAATACAGCCATGAATTTTGATGCGCGCTACTCAAGTTCACAGTATTGTATGCAATAAATAAATACAGAGTTTTCCGCTCTTGTAGTTTGTTTTGAGAATGGAAGCGAGTTTTGGTCTCTGTTTTTCTTCTCGGTTGTGCATATATGTATGTGTATATATATATATATATATATATATATATATATATATATATATATATACAAACATATATATACACACACACATATATATATATATACACATATACACATACGTGTGTGTATAAGTATGTGTACATATGTACTATATATGTATATATAACATATGTATATATATATATATATATATATATATATATATATATATATATATATATATATATATATATATATATATATATATATATATATATATATATATATATATATATTATATATATATATATATATATATATATATATATATATATATATAATATATATATATATATATATATATATATATATATATATATATATATATATATATATGCATATATGACACGGACGAGTCGTTAGGGCATGGAAGACACATTTTATTTCGTATATGAAAACTTCCTTATTGTAATCCTTCTGTCCTTGGTTAGGCCATTTAGATATCCTTTATTTTCATTTCGAGACAACAAGTGTGGAGGATGTTACCATCCAAATTTTCCGCTTAGAAGTGTTCTTTCTGGCGTTGCTACCTAAGCAAATTCCTGTTGCCTACTTCCAGGTCAGCTTCTTTACTCTTTATGGTTCTGCTCGACGGTGTGTTTTTCTCCTGTTAAGGTATTGTTACAGACTTCCAACTATTTTTAATTATATCCCGCTTAATTTTTATATAAAGTCTTTTCGCCTCATTAAGAAGTTAGATTCGGGGCGGTTATTGCCCCCCTGCAGTCGTAGAACCTCGAGATGAGAAAGCAATCAAGACACTCAAAAATTCAATCTAACTTCGTTTATTCATTGAAATATCAAAGATGGGGTGGAATTCTATCAAAAAGTTATAAGAAACTTTATTCGAAAACTGTTTTAAAATTCCAGACATTTGCCTAAATAGTCATTGGTGCCGACCCATCAGCTGTTACTGGAAGCCATGTGAGTGATGTATCCCGATATAACTATATTTTTAGATACTGAAACGGATGGCTTTATACTAGCGAACATTCTAGAATATTCGCTAGG
>CM063509.1:3206256-3223756 GCA_032207245.1 Pardosa pseudoannulata
ATAATTTGAGTTAGAGGCGTTCTGGGAGACGGCTATAAATTTTCCAGACAAGAAAGATGCTTTCGAGCCTTCCTGGTCTGGCAAAAACACGCGCACGGGACAGAGTAAATGATCTTTTCATATACGGGGACTGTCTACGGTTTCCTTTTTTCTTTATCATTTTCAACAACATGCAGCTTTGAAACTGTAAATTTTTCCCTCACAATTTCACAAAAAAAATACTTGACGATTTTGATTAAACGTTTGAAATGTTTTATATTTTATTGTAGAACAATGAAGCTGATTTTTTTTATATATAAATTTTTTTCCTTGGGCGTGGTGGCATCGGAATAGTATTTTTTTCCCGATTCCTTTTAGTTTTTATTTTTTTAGCAACAATAAAGACACCCGGAAAGAAAATGAAAACGTTCTGAACGTTGTTTTTATTCCCTTTTTATGGCCGGTCCGCTCCGAAGAATAAATCAAGCTTTATTTATGTTGTTTATATATGGATTTTATTTTATTTACTTTTAAGTTTTTTTTCCGGTGGTTTTTATGATAAATAAAGAGGTTTTTTGCAGAGGCTGTTTTTATTTGTACAGCCCGCATTATTCTTTGCGGAAGAGTTATAGGTTTGAGAAATAAATTTAGCCGTATTCTGCGGCTGTTGCTGAAAAAGTGAAGAAATGAATGACAGACCGACCATAACGTCTCTCTTAAACGTTTCAAAATAGACCGAATTTGTTTGAAATTCGATCAATGGGGAAGTTTAATAAAGGCTATTTTCTAAATGTACATCATATTATTTCAGTTTCCATGATTTTAGATGGACATCATAAAGTTTTTACTAAACCAAATGATGAATAGAACTGTTATTGAAGTAAATTGCTTTATAACAAATATGATAAAAAATTTAATATTATTGCTATGAAGAAATTATATTGTTTAATAATTTATAAAATGTTTATTACTTTCCGCACGCATATAGATGAAGGGGTGGATTTCGAATATTTTAAATACATATCAGTATTTTTCCCTGTGATATGAAGCCTATTTATACGAATTTATTTTAGAATCGGATCAATAGTGTAAGAAAAGATAAACTTTGAATTTTTCTAACCCTAACTCCTCAAAAATCCAATAGGGATATCTCTATTCATTCCAGATCCAACCGCTTGAGAAAATCGAGGACAGATGACTTAAGCTACTATTATACAGGGGATTCTTACATCCCTTTAATAATGTGGATAAATTGAAAAGTACCGTTTTTGTTAATATTTTATAACTTATGAACTTAGCTGTCTCTTAATCTGCCATCAATAGAAAAATAGTTTTTATAATAAGTATAGTAGAGGCCAGTTACTGGAAAAAAGTTCTTATGTTTCAATTCCTTCCAGCCTTCTTGTTCGTCGAAAAGAGCCTGACGAACGTGACGAAAGACTCCGGCGAGACGGTCCGAATGCGGTGCGAGGTGAAAGGTCACCCCGTCCCCAAAATTCGTTGGTACAAGAACGAGGCGCCCCTGGAGCCGGAGCGGGGCAAAGTGGACGTCCGGAAGTACAGCTCCGGATACGGCCGAATCGGGTCCAGGCTGAAAATCGTCCACGTGGACATACACGACACTGGATACTATAAGTGCGAGGCCTCCAACGAGAAGCACGTCGTCGAGACCACGGGAATCCTCATGGTCAAAGCAGGTAAGGGATTGATCTTATCACATACCCCCCCCCAGATCTACAGATTTACCTTTCTTTTTTTGGGGGGAGTGGAAGGCAAATCTGCTACTGTGTAGCAATGTAAATATTCTCTACCACTAATTCTGCCATACATTCTCTTTGATTTATGCTTCGAAAATCGAAAGCTACATATTCAAAATGACGTCAAAAGTGAAATGTCTTCCTGCCTTTTTCTTACTCGAAAAATTAGGGTATTTTACCTGCAGTCTGCATCAGCTGGAAATTTCGTACGAAAGGGAATAATTATTGAGGGAATGAAGTACCATAAATAGGAGGAAAACACCAAACTTTCTTAATGAGATCAATTAGAGTCCCCACACATTACGCGGAGATTAAAAATTGGAATTCTGTAACATTTTAACTAGATGTAGTATCTTATAAAGTTATATAATAGAAGTGCGAGTTATAAATAATCAAAATATATCAAAATTTTTACACTTAAAATCTCTCTTAACACTTGGCATGCGGATATACTTCATCGCCAACTTCCGCTTGCAGAGGTCGTTTTTTCGTGAATCGCGCGAAAGTTTAGCTATTCAGAAAAATTGCAGTCCATCGAAAACTACTTAGGTTTTAGGAACGAAACTTTTTTTTATTTTACACTTTAATATATACTGTATGATTATTTATTAAAAAACACAGTATTTTTACGAAATCACAAAAATAAACGATTTTTAAAATGACAGTCCGATCCTCTGTCGGCGCGTATTTCTTCATCACTCTCTTGGTCACGACGGCTCATTTTATCCATTTTGTATTCAACAATAAAAAACCAAGCTTCCAATGGACAAATCATGACTCGTACGTTCTGGAGCTAGGAATTCGATGGAAGACGAAATAACGTAACCAAAGACCGAGTCACTCGACATTCCTAACTTGTGGAAAGAAAACATGCAAAGCGTTGCATAGCAACACACATATAATGTCACACATACCTATAATGATACGTATTCAGTAGATTTGTGGTGGGTATCCACCCCAAATCTACTCAATACGTATTTTTACAGGACCTACACTCCAGTGACAGACTGCAATAAACGTAAAAATACGTTGCCCGCACGCGAATTGTTAAAACAGTGAGTAGTAAGTCTGCCATTTGGCGTTCGATTTGGACGCTTTATTTTGCCGTCAAGTTGCAGGTATTGGAACAAAGATTGCAAAAAGGCTCGTTAACTTGGTGAGTTACTGGACTTTCTAAGATATTCTCGAGACTTCTGTTTGTTCTCACTAGGTGGCGGAACTATAAAAAAAGGAAGCCTGCCTAATTGATTTAGTTTTTGGAATCGGCTGTTATCGAACGTCTGTGCGATTGCTTCTTAATACGCCATAGATCTGTTACGCACGCGCAATCGACACGGCTAATTACGTTTACTGTAAAGGGGAAACCATCGGGAAACTGACTTTCTGGATGCGCATCGTGCTATCAAATGTGCATTTGTTTCTGGCAAAACTACGCGTTTTATTCTTAAATTGTATAAGCTTAATTAGTTTTAGCTATTGTATAAAATAAAAGATAAAACTTTTTAAGAAAATTTATTCTACCTGGACAGTAATGGGTAAACGTTTAAAACTACGACATCTCTCGTTTGCATCATTATATCTCCGTAATGCTCTCGAATTAATGATATGAAAGCATGAAAGGAGTGAACGTGAATACAGAATAACCCTCCTGCTTCAGAACTGCTCTTAGAATATTTAAGGAACTGTGCTTCACCCAGAGACACGACTGTCGGTATATATCTCCCCCAACGCAGTCAGAGTGGAGTGAAAGGCATCTTAAACATATCTTAAATACCCCCCACTTTGCATCATTAAGCAATCCCGAAAAAATTATTTAAGGACAAATTTATTTTTTCGAATCTCTGCAGGCATAACTCATTAAAATTCTACCCTGCCTTTACTTCAAATATGTGTTTAACAGATTAAATATTTTACTTCTCTCTTTTAATGAGATCCCCAAGGCCTATTCATGGATGTGCGCAAGCGTAAGAGAGAGAGAAAAAAAAAAGAATTCTAAAACTTTCTTCTTGTTCCAATTTAAAACGGGCGAGTTTCGAGATTTTTCGCTGCATGACAAGACGGTTAAATGAAATGCGTTAAATTTGCGGATGCATCCGAGGAAAAGTCTTTTAATAAAGCAAAGGGCTTGCACAGTCGTTTTCTCGATTATTCCGCATTGTAGAGGTGCAAATTGGAGTAGCGCTTCGCGCTCTCACGACACAGGTCCGCGGTTCGATCAGAGGGCTGGGCAAGGTTGACTCAGCCTTTCATCCCTTCAGTGGGTAGATGAACTGAGGACCAAGCGTGCTTGGGAACTAAACACTGGGGGTTCCGCGTTAGATTGACCACCTAACCGGAACATATGGTTCGCACCCCAGAGCCCTTGGTCTCGTAAACGGAGATTGGCACCGTAGGCCTTGGCCCCCTACGGGCTGTTTCGCCAAGGAGTTTTTTTTTTTTTAGAGAGAGGTGCAAAATCTAAACACAGTCACTAAGGGAATATATATATATGGACTTACTGCATTGCAATCATGACTGAAAAAAAGAATTTTCAATCAGGATGTGGCCGTGAGATAGGGGTGCATGGGCTGAGCAATGTCATCTTTCAAAAAAAGGGGCTATTTTATGAACCCACCTGCACATCCGAAGGGGATGCAGATGTGGGAAAATTTCACCAACAAGTGATTGGCAAAAAAAAGGGGGAGGGGGGGATAAAACCGAGGTGATGAATTGTGAAATAGAGTGAAAAAAAAAGGAGTCGAAGTCGGAATTCAAGAATGGCTGGAAGCCGAAATCCCGTGTCCGCATGCCCGTACTGACGGTAAAATTAAAACTTAATAAATATTCAAAATCATTACCTTGGGTCTCAGAAACTTTTGATGAAAGAATAACGTATAAAAACAAAAACAAAATTGTAATGAATTGTGGTATAATGATAAACGTTGAGTAATGAATATTATATATATTAATCCAGAAACAATCTTTGTAAATAATTAGTGTACATAATGAATGTTGTAGTTCAAATATAAGGTATTATATTTTTATCGTGTTTCCCCTTTTCAAAACGAACACTGGTGTTTTGCGTTGTAAGTACATTACGACACACCGATTAAACGCTAGATGAACCAAAAATAAACCTGAACCAAAATCAATCTTTCGAAAATTTTCGCTACCGAATCTGCGTATCTTTGCAAGAAAAAAAAATCAAGAGCCGGCTTCTTTGATTTATCACTTTTTACATGCTCAATCTTATGGTAAAAGGCCTTAATCCTATGCCAGCTGGACAACTCTCGATACGTGTCAGTAGCGGGGTAGCAGTGGCCCGAAACGGAAACGCTCATTCCTTCTCCAGCCGCCTGCAAAGTTCGGTCGGTGATCTCGAATGCACGAAGCAGTGCACCCATTGAAATTCGTCGTCAGCTCTGTCAAGTCTATGAGCCGAAACGGACGCCCGAACACAAAATTCAACACTTAGGTCCAGCACTGACATTTCCGCTACGGTATCACGAAGACGGCGACGCGTTCCTCGACGGGATCGTCACTGGCAACGACACTTGGATTTCCCACTTTACCCCGGAAACCGAGCAGCAGTCGATGCATTGGCGTCATAGTGGATCTTCGGTCGGGACCCAATTCAAACAGACGCTTTCGGTACATAAAGGGACGTGCAGGGTGTTCTGGGACGGGAAGGCTGGTTCCATTCACGGGCAGCAGAGTTCTACGATAGAAGCATACAAAAGCTGATACCACAATACGACACGTGTCTCCATTCTGGTGGTGGCTACGTTGAAAAAGAGCTGAAAAAGAGCTCTACATGTTGCCAGCAAATATATCCGTGGAAGTGTGAGTTCTTTTTTACTTTTAAATAGGGAAACTTACTTTCTGGATGAGCCTCGTATATATATATATATAGATATATATATATATATATATATATATATATATATATATATATATCCATATATGGTATATATATGTATATATATATATATATATATATACATATATATATATATACTATGTATATATGTATATATATATACATATACATATACATATATATATATATATATATATATATATGTATATATATATATATATGTATATATATATATATATATGTATATATATATATATATGTATATATATATATATATATATGTATATATATATATATATATATATACATATATGTATATATATATACATATATATGTATATATATATATATATGTATATATATATATATATATATATGTATATATATATATATATATATATGTATATATATATATATATATGTATATATATATATATATATATATATATATATATATATATATATATATATATATATATATATATATATATATATATATATATATATATATATATATATGTATATATATATGTATATATATATATATATATATATATATATGTATATATATATATATATATATATATATATATATATATATATATATGTATATATATATGTATATATATGTATATATGTATATATGTATATATGTATGTATATATGTATATATATATATATATATATATATATATATATATATATATATATATATATATATATATATATATATATATGTATCAGTGGCGTGCGGTAGGTTTTCATGCAGGGTGTGCAGAGAACATGGATTTTCCAATAAATCTTTAATTATTGAGACATCTGAGTTCTCTATTCTGAAACGGGTTATTTATTATGAATATAAATTTAAAGATTACAATAAATAAAATATTTACTTACGAGTAGTCGAATTATAACTATAAAAACAGCTAAATTTATGAGAATTCCACTAGCACTGAAGCAAAAATCATGTCTTTTGTTGTATGGTATCACATCGGCGTCGAAAAAGCAACGTTTCGGGCTTTTACGAAAAATTTATTTGTTCAGCAACGTAGCACCACATGGCGCCCGCCGCTGCGGTGCCTCATACGGATGCTCATGGGTGCCCACAAACCAAACGCCTATTCCACGTGCAGAGGATTTCGCTGCATGCTGGCACAATAAAGCGAACTGTTTCTCGTTCGGTCAGTGGATATAAATTATATTTATTGTTTTGAACATTTAAAAATCATATATTCTGCGAAAAACATCTTGACAATTATTAAAAACAAAACCAGGGATATGGTGTTACATAATATAATTGATATACTGTCTGTAAGACACAGTGAATGTTAAAATTTGGACTGTTCTGTTAAAATTCGTTTCGTTTCTTTAAAACAAAACAACATTGTTTTTCAGCTAATTATTTCACCAAATATAATACATCACCGAAATTACTTTACCACAATAAAACATTTCACTTTATATTGATGAAATACTTCTTTTATATTTCCATGAAAACAAAATCTGACAATATATAAATTTAAACCTTAACCGTCTGCAAAATTGTATGGATAGTTAATCAGTTAAAAAATCCCCTCTCTAATACAACGCTTAATAAACCGTACCTTCGGATGATTCTAAATGCCAAGTGCAGGAAATATAGCTGCACTTGCCTCAGTGCCATAGTATGCCGTTCTTCTCCAGTAGCCCATACATATAAAGCGTGATTTTCAATTTAGTACGCAGTGCGTACACATCAGAGCTTCCTATTTTCGTTTGAGCGCTACGTGGGGCAGCACCTAGTACCGCAAGCACTGCGGTAGTACACGCTAGCATATTTGTCAACATATTTGAATATATTATAAATAATATTTATTATATACCATATAAAGATAGGTAGACACAGGTGCAGAAAATTATTGTCCCTCATAATTTTGCCAGGGTGTGCAGTGCACACCCTGCACATATGGACCGCACGCCACTGATATGTATATATATATATATATATATATATATATATATATATATAATATATATATATATATATTTATAATATATATATATATGTATATATATAATATGTATATATTATATATATATATATATATATATATATATATATATATATATATATATATATATATGATGGTATAGGTATGAAAGGATGAGAACGCTGTAAGGAGAAATTAGATATTGTAATAATAGTGTAATACTTCTAATATATTACATATATATGTGTGTGCATACGCACACACACACACAGACACACACACACATGATCGACAGTCTGCTGTTTCTTTTCCTTGATTTTCTTTTAATAAAAGCATAATATAAAATATTTTTCCAACATCATCGAAATGAAATGAGAAAGAAATGTTCGAAAGAATTCTTATTTGTCGGCAAAAATATAACGAACCAATTACGAACACGTGCGATTTACAAATATTTATTTTTTGTACCTCTCCTTTTCGACGAAAAGATCAAAACAGCGCTGCAGGCTGCCTCGCCTCATTACATGTGGCATTTCCTCAAACACAGTGTCTAGGAAAGTATAAAACCACTTCGATCGTTTGAGCATCGGAGGGAGAAAAAGGTTTTTTTTATCCCTATTTCGTTCGCTTCTGACATTTCCCTTTTAAACTTAAAATATTTGTCGAATCGTGTTCATCTCCGGTTGTGTCTCAGCCATATATTGTTATGGCGTATCATCTTCGAGATCCGATCTCTCTCCATTATAATTCCACATCGCTGCACACTCCTCTGTTTCCGATGCCAAAAAGAAATAACACACAGAACAAAAACAGACACAATATAAACGCAAATCGCGTTCTGCTCTTTGTTTATTTACGTTCGCTTCCTGTGTTCGGGTTCACCCGATAAATAAAATTCTCCGCCATATTTTCTCTCTGCTTATTTAGCATTTACATTCTGCTTTCGAGGCATGGAGTAAAAATTCTAACCCCAATAGCTGGAAATTCGAATTGGTTCCAGCGCTGCCGTGGTTTTTTTGTGACTACTTGATTTTGTTAGAAAAGGTATTTTGGTGGCATTTAATTGGCGGAGAGGGATAAATTCTTTCTTTCAGGTTCGAATGGTATTCAATGAGCTCAGGTCCCTCGTTGGTGCAAGCTAACTTGTCAGAAATTTTTTCTCACAAAAAGTCACCCTAATAAAGTTAGCCCCCCCCTCCTGATGAAACCGACATTCCGAAATATGCCATTAGTTTGATTATCGTTAGATCAGATTTGATCAACATATTTCACCGTTTGATCAATTAATAAAAAAAAGATATTTAAAAAAACTGTAGGGGGGGCTAACTTTATGGATTTTTTAATATTATCATATAAACTTAAAGGATACATCATTCGAAAGAGCATCGTTAGATCAGATTTGATTAACCATTTTTGGCGTTTTATCAACAAAGGAAGTGCCTCCAAATGTACCCCAAAACTATAAAGGTAGCTCTCCTCCATGTCGAAATTTCGGGACAATTTTTATGTCATTCGAAAGTGCATCATTAGATCAGATTGGTCAACCCTTTTTGGCTTTTGATTAACACCGGAAGTGCTCTAAAGGAGCTCCAATACCATAAGATTCCCCCTACTTTAGATATCCGAATATGACTAATAGAAAATCTTTGGAATATTTAAGATTAGTCAAAAGTCCAAAAATCTATTTATTTCGAATCGTACTTTGAGCGGAAATTTTCAACTTTACACCCACAAAAAAAAGCTTAAAGTTCTCAAATATTTACGTCATGTTGCCATATTCTCACATACCGTGAATATTTAAATTACTTAACTATACCTATATCTCTATATTTATTTTAAATTTTTAATTCGATAGGAGTGACGCCGAACAAGGATTGAATGTTAGAGCGCTGCTTTTCGGAACCTGAGTTCGCGGTTCGAATTTCGCTGCAGGCATGGATGTTTGTAGCCGTTCGGAACCGGCTTTAAGCAGTAATCCCCTGTCTCATGCGCCGTCATGAGCAAAATATTAAACCGTAGCGCACCAAACCAAACTAAATGGATTGGGGTCACATGAGCATTTCGCACACATCGCCATGTTGGAACACTTTTACATACGATTTCTTAACACGAGCGAACGCTTTTATAACATTTTTAGATGGCTGTTGAGTACTCATTGGCTATTACAAAAAGTTGGACTAAAAAATAGAGCACGCTTTAATTAAAAAGATCGAAATGATTCTAAAAATATTCCACAAGGCAGAGGGGATTTTTTTATTTAAAAACAAAAAATATTTATCGACTGAAAATATTAAATTTGAAAATATTTTTAAGACCTGGTAAAATTTTTCAAAATTGTAATAATTTTATATTAAGTTATTGATAGTCCAAGTAGTAACACATTTACACTGTTCCGTTTTTAAATCCTGATACTCCTGTCATATAGCGAAAGTTCCTATTTCCCTATAGATGGCGCGCCTCCCTGTTACGTCAGATAATGTAAACGCGTCTATTCGAGCATTTCGGAAATTAAAGTTCGATGGGACTGAAACCCATCATGTTAGTAACTGTATATAGTCTGTAAATAAATGTTATATTTTACAGAAACAGTAGTACTGATTCTTTTATGGATATAAGAATTTCGTCTATCCCACCTGCACCTGTAGTTTTCTAAAACGCCTTTTTTATTTTGCCATTTTCGCTTCAAGTCAATAAGAATAAGGTAATTTGTCTCAACGTCATGAACTACTATAATGCCCTTCCCATTCATTTTCATGTTTACAACAGCCTATAGACAAACAATAAACTGCCCTTCCGTTTCAAACTAAAGGCAGAATTGCCATAATTGTAGAATTTGCCCTACAGCGTGAAACCGCCTTATAGAACGATTTCAAAACACGGATTCCGAGGAACTAAATGAAATGCTGTAATAGATCGGTTTATTGTCATACGACGCAGGATTCCTATGTCCGGTAATGCATTCATTCTGAGGAAGTGTTGAATTTTGAATGAAGAATGTGTGTCATTTTTCGCCGCCCTCTTTTGCATCCCGCATTCGATAGGGCTTCGTTTTCCTCCTCTGTTCTTGCGACACGGCTTCTCTCACTTACGAGGAACAAAAGAGGAAATGAAGCCCCACGCAACACAATACGCTGGGAAACGAAAGGGTTCGGCAAGATCTTCGTTCGTTTTTAGAATCCCATACTTATTGCGGCGAGCATTAGAACGTACTCATGAAAAGACCTTGTATTCAAAACTATGGTATTGTTTAACGCATATATGAGATATTCAAAACCAGAGCTTCGAATCAAAACTGAAACAAAAACCGGAAAAAAAACCGTTATTTTGGTGGAAAAGAAAACCGGAACTGAACCGTAAACAGGAACTGTTCACTAACCTATTTGCATATTTCCATCTTCCTCTACAACGAATGGCATCCTCTTCAATTCTGATTGGCTTCCGGAAATTAGCATTTTTATCTTCGTGCTTAACTTTTGGAAGGGAGTGTTTGTATATGTATGTATGTATATATGTGTGTGTATGTATGTATATATATATGTATGTATGGATATATATATATATATATATATATATATATATATATATATATATATATATATATATATATATATATATATATAATATGACATCTCGTGGTGCAGAGTTAAGGTGAATGGAAAACAGTCTTCTTGATAATAATAAGTTTTAACTCATCGTTCTTAAGGGAAGCAACTTGCGCCATTTTCATTGTTCATGATGGAGCTATGCGTGGAAGAGTTGTTCACAAGTTCCATGTCCACGCGCTGAATGATCTTATCTGTTTGCAAACTCATCAAATTCTTCCAAAATGGTTCCGCCTGACCGGATGATCCTAAAAGCTTACGCGAGGGTGGGTCTTTTTCATTTTATTATTATAAAAGAGTTCCCTTTTTAAAATCGCTTTTAACTCACGTAACTTTCAACTACCCCTTTTTCAGACCTTATATATATATATATATATATATATATATATATATATATATATATATATATATATATATATATATATATATATATATATAATTTGTTTAAATATTCTTTAAAATGGGTTGTGACATCCGTTTCAGTACTTTTATATGAATATATATAAATTATTTTAATGAAAAAAATTAAAGCAATGTATTTTCATAGTTTTTGTAATTTTTATTCATAAATTTCTAGTAGGATAGTCAACTACCCATAAATAATTAGAATGATATGGATTAATCCAAAACAATCCAACGACATTTGATATAATTAGTGCGATATCTGTGTCTATTACAGATGTCGAGTATTCCAAATTTAATTGGTTAGATTTTAGAAGAAAGCTTCGAAGCTTCGAATGTACTACATAGCTACAGAAACCCTCAATTATAGAGAAAAAATGAATGTTCGAGAACTGCAAAAAATCCCTGTCACTGCAAGTGCCAAAAGGTGTTTTTATTCTGCCATCTGTACAAAGTCCGCCCCTTTTTCTGGCAGGACTCGAACAATTCGAGATAAGAAAATAGCCCTTGTTAAAATTGACACGCTACAAAAACGTCCACTAAACGTCTGAAAAAAAAACACCCTTTCATTTTTGGAAATTAAAAGACGTAAATCAAATAGAAAGGGAAATTTTTTATTGCGAAAGAATTTATGCGCACTCTCCCATTTTTTTTCACTGCAAAAAGTTTTTAATTCCAGAATGACAGGAGGAAGAGGGAAATCATGAATAATGCAGGGAAATTTTTGCCAGGCCCAAAATCTCGGTAAAAACAGATTACGGAATTTTTATGGTGTCTCTTTGGAGATGACAGCAACCCTTATTCGTTCTTAAGGGAGCACAGGCAAAAAGTTTTTCTTTTTCTAGAAATTTTTCATTTATGATTGTTGTCTAGATTGTGCATTGGGAAGTTTCATTCCCAATTACTATAAATCTTTTAAAGGGTTATGTGACTCTTAAAAGTCAAAAAATTATTTAAAAAAAAACATCTTTGACATCTCCGACTTTGAAAACGACCAGTTTTACAAACATAAATTTTTAAAATTGTTAGAACAAATTATCTTTACACACACATCTCATTCATTTTTGAAACATAAAAAATATTTCCGTCAGAACTAAGAGAAAGTTTATTCTTTAAAAAAATGATGGATAGCGCGATTACTAAAAATATGCTTAAAAATAACTTATTGATTTTAAACACACTAAAATAAGTCGAAAAATCTTGAAATCTAAATTTGTGAGTATTGAAGATATATATATATATATATATATATATATATATATATATATATATATATATATATATATATATATATATATATATATATATATATATATATATTAAGAACTATTTGAAAAGAGTGAATTGTTTTCTTAAAAATTAAAAATATATTGTTACGAACTTCCAAAACTAAAACTGCTGGGTTCAGGGATTGAATGGACTTTAAGCAAGCAAGCAAGACTGCAGCACGAAGACAAATACTTTATTGGAAGAAATACAACGTCAAAATCTCCGCGGAACAATTTTGAGCCCAAATGCCGTCGGCTCACGCAAGACTTTCCGCATCAAGCACAACACACCGTGCGTACTCCTCTTAGACCGAGATATTCTCTTAACGACTCTCCTCTGCATGGGACTCCGTCTGCCTTATATAGGCTCACAGAAACTGCCAGAACACTCCAGAAGCCGGAACCGGAAGTGGCCACGTGACGCTACACTTGGCGACATTTGGCGACACTTGGCGACGAACTTGGCGACAAAAATAGGTTGCCAAATCCATCGCCAACGAGCCTATATCTCGCCAATTTGGCGAGATACCCATAGAGTCCCATGCTAAACTCAAGCAATTTTCGCAAATTCGTAACAATATCATTGAATAAAAATGTATATACATTAGTTCCACTTAATGGGATCAGTTTGGGGTACCTCGAGTTTGATAACAATAAACGGTATGCAAAATTAAATAAGTTTACCCCACCTTTTAATTCACGCTTACTAAATATAAAATGAAAAAACTCACCTTATGTTTATGTACTGCATATTATCCTTTAAGGCATAAGAATTGTACACATAATAAAAATAATTGATCCATTGTTGACTGTCTACCATTCTTTCTAAGAAGATTATTGATAAATCATTCGTCATCATAATGTTTTTTAAAATCATCGGAACGGTGTCGTACTCCACGTTCCAACACTTTCGATGCAGTTCAGAAGCTGAGAAATGTTTAACAGCTCTTCAGCATTGTGCTGACTCATTTTGGGTAATCTGTCATAACGATATAAATTTCGATATTTAGTTTTAACGCTAAATCCTTTCGCTTTCTGGCTTTCCTATCGAAAAGCTGCACGTCAGCGAGCAAGGCATGAAATGGGAACACGCTCCTTCTCAGTTCCGATAAGAATGGGTTGCCTTCTGCTTATCTGACAACCATCGACCACCAGCAGGGTGTGCGTATTTCTGGAAAATTCCAGGAACGTGTATACCCCACTCCTTTGTTTTTTTCCATTTCCCTAGGTGGAAGAGGGAAATTCTCAGATATTTAAACGACAGCGGAGGAAAAGAAAAGAATGGGTTTCTTCTGAATACACTGTGAATATTCCTTTGCCAGTAAAATCAGGTTCAAAAACGGATAACATTGACCAATGTAACGATTCCATAAAACGATTATTTTAACATACAGATGAATAGAGAAAATCGGAACCCAGTGATTTAGATAGCAATAAGCGATGGATAACATTAACCGTGATTCCATTGAGCCGAGTCCATTGAATTTTGGGAAATATACTAGAAAACTTATATTTAAAAAGATGAAAACTATATTGTATACAACGCGTAAAAACTTCATGAATAAATATTAAAAACTTTTGAGATAAAATGCGTCTTACACGAAAAAAGAACACAGTTTAAAAATAATCACTTTAAAGTTGTTTAATTTTAAATTTATTTACAGTCTACAGCTGGCACACTTTTATTCCTAACTCCTCCCAATATTGGAAATTCTTTACGCGGATTAATTTATCATGTGCAGAACTGAATTCCTTTTCTCATATATTATTTCTGAACAATTGAATTTTTTGTTTATTTAACAGTCTTATGACTCTTTAACTCAATAGCATCTGAATTATTTATTTTTTTTTGCGTGTGTGCACGCGCATATGGATATATGTATAAATTTAATATATCAAAACTTCTTTTCCAAAATTCTAAAATTCGTAAATTTTTCCGTCACACTCGTCTTCTTAATAGGACTGTTAATTACAACGCAAACACCAGTGTTCCTTTTGAAAAGGGGAAACACAGTCAAAATATAATACCTTATATTTGAACTAAAACATTTATTATGTGCACTAATTACACTCATGTCCATAAATTAAGGATAATGAAGTTCAGGCAATGAAAGAGACAAAAGCAAAACAAATTTGACTTATTTGTAAAGTCTATTTATTAAACAAAAGGTAAAGAGCAAAAAAGATGCTATATGTTTGACATAATTAATAAAAATTGCGATTTTTACTCCCTGGAGCAAATTAAAAAAAAAAAACCTATTTACAGAAAACAGTATAACATGGTTAGTATGATGGTTAATACGGAGTATGTCTCCCGGACGATGCAATACAAGCGTTACAACGCCTACGCATGCTGAGTATTAGATTATCAATCTGATCTTGGGGAAAATTACACCACTCATCAAGCAATGCCCTCCGAAGTTCCGATAGACAGTTGGGAGGGGGTTGACGGGCTGCAATTCGTCGGCCAAGCATGTCCCACACATGCTCTATTGGATTCAAGTCCGGTGAGTATGCTGGCCAATCCATACGGGTGATATCCTCCGATTGAAGGCATTCGTCTACAATGTTTGCACGGTGAAGGTCGGGCGTTGTCATCCATATACAGAAATTCAGGACCCATGGCGCCCCGAAACAAACGTACATGTTGTTCCAGAATGACATCCCGATAGATGTGGCCTGTCATCGTTACACTCTGAACATGCAGGTCAGTTCTGGAACCAAGAATAATTCCTCCCCAAACGAGCCATCCTGCACCACCGTAACGGTGTCGTTCAATGGTGTTCTCTTGGTGGTAACGGGTACCTGGCGCTCTCCATATGAAAGTCCGGCGAGAATCAGAATGTAAACTGAACCTGGACTCGTCGGAAAACATCACACAAGACCACTGTTGCGGTGTCCACAATGCATGCTCTCTAGCCCAGCATAATCGCAGGCGACAGTGAGTTGCGGTAAGGGGAACACATCTGACAGGCCTACGAGCATATAGACCAATGTTCCCTAAGCGTCTGTACACGGTCTGCCTTGAAACTGTCGTACCGGTAGCTGAAGAGAGCTGACGAGACAGGTCTGATGCTGTGCTCCGTCTGTTTCTTTTGGCAGTAACTGCCAAATACCGGTCATCATTCGGCGTAGTAACTCGGGGGCGACCTGTGCTGTAACATCTACTCACATTACCATCATGTTTGAATCGTTGCCAAAGCCTGGAGATGACACTCTGGGCGATTCCAAGTTCCTCGGATACTTCCAGCTGGGTACGTCCACATTCCAGTCGTCCGATAATTCTACCACGTAAAAAATCATCCAAATGCTTCCTTTGTGCCATAACTATGCGGTTATTGCACTGAAAGGCTTTTAAAGCGCTTGTGAACAATTTTACTTCTTTGCTACCATTCCTTATATACCCCTTTCATACACTCTCGTCATTGTGACGTACTATCCGCGCCATCTGGTGGTTTCCTGCAATTTGCATATTCTTCTTCAAGATGTGTGTGATAATTCTACAGGTGAAATTTTTATTTTAGAGCTCAATTTCTGTGTGATTCTGAATTATCTTAATTTGGACATGAGTGTATTTAATTATTTCTGGGTGAATATATATAATATTCATTACTCAAAACAATACATTACAATTTTCTTTTTGATTTTATACGTTATGCCTTAATAAAGATTAGACTATAATTTATGAATATTATAAAGTTATCCCAGTAATTTCTCAACAGTGCTCTCAGGGCTAGATGTTTCGTGCACAATTTCGATGTCGCAACATTTGAATCCAGGACTCCGATCTTTTCCTAACTTTTCTTTCCACTACCACATCAACGTTTTTTATCTGTCCCAATCACTGAAATTTTTCCCCATCTGCATCCCCTTCGGGTGTGCAGGTTATCTCATTAAAATAGCTCCTTTTGAGAATCTTAATATTGCTTAGCCTCTTATACGCACATCGCTTGGCTTATGTTACGCTTGGGCCACTCGTGATCTATGATTCCGCAATATCGAATAACAGCTGATAAATTCTTCTTGGAAATTTCTTCCACAGCTCTGCATTCACAAGCTGACCATCGTGGAAAAGTACTTCGGTACATTTACATTTCCCAGTCACCTAAAAGAAGTCAAGGATAACTACCATTAATGTTGGCATTCCTTCCACACTTATCAATATTAAAATAAAATTTCCTTATCAAACCCAGCTGTCCATTTTATAAGAAAAACACTGAAGATTTAAAAAAAATTTAATGCCGTTGTTTACAGTTTTAACAATGTTTCATAAGCTACAAAATAAACACTGCTCTGAAACTGTTTCTCGCCAGAAATCCTCCCCGTTAGTTCCCTCTTGGTACTTTTCACAAGTCAAACACATGTATTTCATCTGTGTAAATTTCGATATTCTGTATTAATTAGAAATAAATGAATTTTATAAACATTTATGGTATATTTCTCGTCAGAATAACTCTAGAAATACATTAAGCGAGGTCTGGGAATTAAAAATTACGGGACTTTTCTATGTAATCAATAAAGTTTTTTACGATTACAAAAATAAATATATTATATATACGTAAAATACGTAAATATAATATGTATTATACACACAATATATTGATATATCAAAATATTTATTTAATATTTTTAAAATCTATTATTTATATTTTTAAATTTTTTT
>CM063509.1:3228756-3268756 GCA_032207245.1 Pardosa pseudoannulata
ATCATAATGAAAAAAAAATATTTCGTTCGATTGTTTGAAAGAGAACAATAATTACTTTGCAGATAACGGATAAGTTAGTGAAGATAAACTTGTAGCTCTTCTTCCTTGATTTTCCTTTAACTCTTTTTTTTATATCGACAAAAACTTTTGTTCGGTATTAACTATCTTGTTTGCGATATTCTTTTATTGACGAAACAATTATTTCGTGTACTTTAGGATTTGGAATTTATTTTTCGTCAAAGGTAAATAAAGAAAATGGAAATTGCTTCCTGTTTCATCTCGAACGTAATTTGTTTGTTTGTATAACACAAGTTTTAAATTCCTGTATTGATAAATATTAATTAGGTATTAAAGAAAAATTCCCATATTTTGTAAGATTTAAAAAAAAATTCGAATATTTTAATGGAAACTCCATGTTTGAGGTTTAATGAACTTAATTTATATTCTCTTTGAGTAATCTTTTTGAAAATTATATATTTTATTAGAAAAGGGTTTTAGCTTAAGATTTTATAATTTAACCGAAAATCTTAATATTTTTGTAAGTTATTCGTGAACCCCTTGCCTGTGGAATATATTTTACAAAAACGTGCCAAAAATGAAATGAATTTTTTTCACTTTAATTTTGGGACTTACCATTATCAAATTGTTAGAAATTGGTTAGTTTCGAAAAAGAATTAAACGAAATCTTTACTATTTTTAATATTTTCACAACTATGTTCATGGAAATGTCAACGGATGACAGTCATTTTTGTTCAAACAATAAATCTAACGACATCATTTTTTGAATAAATATAATAACCTAATACAACATTATTATTATCTCTATCCACTGTCATGAATTTCTCTGAATTTCACAAATCTTTTACAGTATGGTGACCAGTAGCGCGAAACTATTAGTGTGAAAGAATATCTGTCTATGGAGAAAATGGAAAATTATATTATGTATTGGGCGACCTCGGGCTTCACAGAATTGAAATACCGCTTTGATTACATCTGATCATTTGATACAGTTCATTCCTTTACTAATTCTGACACGCTCCCCTTTTTGGTGCTCAGTTAGATGATGGGGAACCCAACGGCAAACTACTTTTCTTCATACGCAATTCTAGATCAATAATTTTGTGTATGCGTGCGGATACAATGTTAAGTTGCCTCTGTATAATTTGATAGGTACAGCGATTATCATCCGTTAACATTTTTCGTATGACAGACGCATTATCCGGGATGACTTCCGACGGCGGCCTTCCCGCGTGTTCTTCATCATCAAGAAAATAGCGACCTCTGCTCCATTCTTTACACCATCTGAATACAGTAGCACGAGCTGGAGATTCATCCCTCAATGCCAATTGCAACCGTCGAAAGCCTTCTTCTGGATTGAATCCTCCTTTAAAATCGTAGAAAATCACAGCACGAAAATGTTCTCGCGTCCACTCCATTTTCTCTTCTGTTTAAAATTTATTCTATGCTAAACAAGTTGAAGTAAGTCAGTAAGAAATAGTCTCCTGTGTTAAAATACTTTGCATGTTACAATTAAACCATTATTTTTATTTTGCAAATTTTTGTCAGCGTGTATCTCAAAACTTTCAGAGCAACCCTCGTATATCAACGTTTTGGTTTCGTTTGGTTTGGAGTGCTGTAGTCTATTCTTCCTCAAAGTCTAATGCGACTGGAACCTACTGCTTAAAGTCGTACTTAGTGCATATCTAGCATAACTCAAAAATGATTATCCGTAAAATGTGGACATTTTATCTATAAGAAAAAAAAGCATCCTATTGGCCATTACACCTCAACAAGTTTACAGTTTCCAAAAGGCAAAAATATAGAACGGTCTCAACATTTAATTGTTCACCTCGCTTTTTCGATTGCCATTTAAGCTCCATGCAACGAAAAGTTTGAATAGAATGGATATAGTACTCTACAATAATATCGGAGAAAGATATCGATATATTCATATGCTGTTGTAACACTGCATTATAGGTAGGTTTGGGCCACTTGTTATAGAGTTTTAATTATCAAAGAATTGAAAAATTAGGAGGGTTGATCATAATGCAAAGTTATAAAACCTGAAGTATAATGTGTATATTTTATTTCATAATTCACGTCTGTGTGCTTGTAACATGCTCAGGCAGCGTCGAATGCATAAGTTAGTTACTTCTAAACCTCCAGATCCTGCTTAAATCTGCTTCATTGGATGTTTTTAATGACTTAAAGCCTAAAATCCAGCATCAAAAATTCTTTCAAGTTTTGAAATCTCTCTAAACTATTCCGCCTTCACGTTGTAAAAATTTTATGGAACTTTATTTCCCTAGGATAGGCAAAAAAAAAAAAATGTGAATAATTTAGTCTTCCGGCAGATGCTCTCTCCCACTGTAATCCTCCGAAAGGAAAAGCGCTGTAAACAACCACCAGAATATTTCGAGGCCTTATTCAGTATTTATGACAAACCAGATTTACCGCAAGAAATTTTTTTTAAACTTTAGTTTTAACATCATTAAAATGGTATGTTCTCTTCCTCGGTTTCTGAACTCTAGTTTCACGAAATGCTCTTTATTTTTCAGTAATAAGGGATAAATGAAAACAAATATAGGTTCTCTTTTTAATTTTAAATTTTGACGATTTTAATTAGAATTAATAAATAATCAGAATTTTAGCTGGCCGTGTTTAATAAAGGAATTTCTTTTCGTTTGTTTTTATTTTTGTCTCTGCGTGCTAAATGACTCGAAATGTTTTGATGTAAAGGATTTAAATTTCCAAAGTAGTGGTTCTCAACTTTTTTTTTTCATCATGGCACACTTTTAACGGTTTTAAAATTCGGCGGCACACAAAAAGATAAGTTTTAAAGTTGTTTATTATTAGTTATTTAAAGATGTTATACACTATATAAAATAGTTTATCATAATAATTTTGAATGTAAAACAAAGCAATATGCACTTCAAAAACAGTTACTTTACTAAGGGATTAATTTCAAATTATTAATAAAACTTTTAACTAGAAATAGCAGCTTGATAATTTTATTTTTATTTAATCCTAAAAGTGACGATGCTACTCTCCTGTCGTCTTCTACATTCAACAGACTCGATTTTTTTCATTTTTATATTGGTTAAAACTGAAAATTCGAAATAACACAAACAAAATGTAGAAAATTGTAATAATATTGTGAAAGCTTTTTTGGCTATCATAGGATAAGCTCATCTAATGTTAATCCAAAATGAAATGATTCTTTCGAATATTTTAAATTTAATTCTCGATTATTAGAAATAGGGTTGGCATGATTTAAATCAGTTGATTTCTTTTAAAAAAAATCATTGATTTAAACCATTTTTTTCACTTATTTTAAAACCTCTATTCCAAAGACAGGAGAATTGGGAATCCGTCGGCACAGTAATACCAATAAGTCAATAAGTGTCAAGAGATAGCATGTGCTTTCCAAGAATGGAGGGGTTGTTATCAGAAAGTATGGAGTAGGGGTAGTACAATGACTGATTATGACTGGTGGAATTCATTTTATGTCATGGGGGGTAATGAGAGTATGACAGAACTGGAAATCCAGTTTGTCTACCCAATAACGACAGCCGTGACTTCCTCTGCTGGAATGGAAAGACAGTTTTCTTCTTTTGGTATTGTTCGTTCTAGCAGTCGTAACCAATGAGGAGTAGATAAAGCATCGAAACTAGTGTTTTCATTGAAACAATTAAATTCATCATTCGGTGCTTAAAAAATATTGAAATAATTGTGATTGTTTTTTTAAATAAATAGTTTACATTAAAAGAATATTTGATTTGTTCTCTAAATTCACATCTTATTTAGTTGGCACTATCGAAATACAAAATAATGGAATGTGTTTAGATTAAAATTTATATATTTAATTTTAGGCAATCAGTGTGTAAAATATACTAAATAGATAAGATGTCACTTCTTGTAACAAATTATTCTATGTATATTGCAAAAAACATAAAAACAACCATTAAAATGAGTATTCAGAAACAAATCAAAGAAATCCGATTAAAAAATCAAACATATCAGATTTATTTGATTTAAATCAGGTATTTTATCTGATTTAAATCAAATAAATCTGATTTTTTCCAACCCTGATTAGAAAGCAAAATTACTTTTTCCTCTTCATTTAAAGTTTTATCAAATACAGAAGTATTCGGTATTACAAATGGATTACGAACCCAATCAAATACTTTATATCTCGATTTGGGAAATAATGAATAATTCTCTTTTCTAATGTTGTCAAATCGTCAATCGTACTTTTATGAAAATAAAAATCGAAGAATATGCATTTCTAAAATTTGGAGGCACACAAAAGTTCCGCGGCACAGTGGTTCAGAATCGCTGTTTAAAAGCCTGATGACTGAGGAGGATTTCTGACATCTGATGGCCATCGACCGCTTTTATACCCTGAAGAAAAAAAAAACTGGTACACTTACCTAATATCGCGTATGGCCCCACGAGCACGCAGAAATGCCGAAACACGATGCGGTACGGACTCGAATAACATCTGAATTGGAGGTAATTGAAGCAATAAATCGTGCAGGGCTATTCATAAATCCCTAAGAGTACGAGGTGATGGAAGATCTCTTCTGAACAGCAAGTTGCAAGACATTCCAGATAAGCTCAATAATGTTCATGTCTGGGGATTTGGGCGGACAACGGAAGTGCTGAAAGTCAAAAGAGTAGTCCTGGAGCCACATTGTAGCAATTCTGGACCTGTGGGGTGTCGCATTGTCTTCTACAAATCCCCCAAGTACCATCGGAATGCGCAATGGATATGAATAGGTAAAAGTGATTAGACAGGATACTTACGTACGTAACCCCTTTCAGAGTCGTATCTAGACTTATCAGGGGTCCCATTTCATTCTAACTGCACGCGTCCCATATCATCACAGTCTCTTACATTCCCCGGTTGACATGCAGGGTCCATGGATTCATGAGTTTGTCTCCATACCCATACACGTCCATCCGTTCGACAGAATTTGAAAGGAGACTCGTCAGACAAGGCAACCTGTTTCAGTCATCAACAGTCCAAGGTCGATTTTGATGGGCCCAGTGTAAAAATGATGTTACATTAGCCTAGTGTTTGAGAAAGAAAAAATTAATACTTATTAAAGAACACATTGACAAATATATCTTAATTAAATGATTTTATACATGGAAATAAATGCCTAAGGAATACAACTGGAATCAACTTTTCATTCGTAGATATTGTTGACTGCTCTCGAGTCGGCGTCGGCCCTAAAAAAACGATATGGCGTCGATTTTCCTCTTTCTCGTGTCGCTCCAAAAATGTCTATCCCTCAAGTAGCGGATACCAGCAGCGTTCACACTCTTCTCTTCTCTGGTAACAGCATATATAACAAAATATATAATAATAACAACGGTAACAAATATATAAGAATAATATTGTGAAATAAACACGTGCGATATTTTTCTATTCACAATGCGCCTAACTGGAAATACACCATTTCACTGAAATGTATTTAAAAATTTTTTATAGTTTCCTCAAATGCTCGGAAAAAAACCTATAAAACAACAAAAAACAAAGTACAGACTAACGTTCCATACCCAGATGCATATACTTATGTGCTTGTTTATTTATCAACTATTTTAACCTTGAAGTATGCACTCGTTTAAAATTAAAGTTTAAGACGCCCAAATTGAATCCGCACTCAGTGAAAATTTGCAGTCCATAAATTCATTTTTCATTTCAAAGTTATTGTACTTCTTGACAAAGGAAGCGTTCGAAAAGCAAGCCTCTTTTGTTCACAATAGAAAAGAAATGATTCCCGAGTCGATCTTTATTTTACCAGTAAAGAAAAAGAAACAAACAAAATGCAGGACAGATGTAAAGCGCCTTTCTCAGATGACAAGGACTGCGCTTGTAAGATTTTCCAGCAAAAAACAGAGATCATTTCTGCATGTGCCTCCAACACAAACAACTCCTTCATTCTACTAATAAGCGAATGGAAAGAGACACTCCGTGGAATTTATCTGATACCGTTAATTAGGTCGAAAAAATTAGACTTGATGGTTTTTATACTGCAGACGCGTGATTATTAAAAAAGAAACAGAAATTAGCGTCGTTTGCGAGAGAGGCATTTTAAGTACATGCGGTTTCTGAAACGCATTAAAAAAATATAAATTTCAATGAAATGATTTTTTTAATATTCTATGGCACATTATTGTATTCTATTGAAATGTTAGTATTTTTTAAATTGCCTAACAAAATTTATCAGATAAAATACCACGGATTTCTGCATACAAAAGACTATGTAACTCAACAGTTTAAAAAAAAATATTTATTCATGTGTAAAAATGATTTATATGCAAAAAATTTCAAAATTTTTTTTATAAAAATGTATAGTTTTAACACACACACACACACACACACACATATATATATACATATATATATACATATATATATATACATATATATATATACACGTGTGTGTGTGTGAGAGAAAGAGAGGGGGGAGGAAGGGAGGTTTAAAAATGGGGGTTAAGAATGAAGCGAGTTATAATTAAAAATAGTTGAAACTCTTAAACGATAACGTAATAAGAGAAAGACGCACCCTCGAGCGGAATTGTACAGAGTAAAGAAGCTGCAGCTAAGTATACAATAGGAATTTGTTTAGGTAAGCCACGGCAAAACGCACTTCTGAGCGAGAAGTCGGTCTGATAAGATCCTCCACCCTTATCGTCCCAAAATGGGAAGAAAGGATATCAAAATGTCGTAGCCATAGACAAAAGGATTAACGAAGAATATTTTATACACGAACTAATATGTGTCTTCCATGCTTTGATCTCTTGGAAAGTGTCATATGTGTGTGTGTGTGTAAGTGAGAAGTGAGAGAGAGAGATAGAGAGAGAGAGATGAGAGTGAGAGAGAGATATCTATTTTCCAGCCGCAAAATCTCAAAATTAAAAAGAGTAGATGTTGACTTAAAATTCTTTTAGCAGCCTCCCAAAGCTAGATATGAATTACAGGCTCATTTTCTGCCAACTCGCCGCATTTTCCTGCTGTCCCCGGCGAATAGCTCGTTTTTAACAGTGATCTAAGTTCCTTTTTACTGTTAAGTACATTTGTTCGGTAATTTCAGTAGAACTTTGGTAAACATACTAAGTTGCCGGTTTAAAAATTGTCAGGCTACTTTTAAGTTATTCAAAAAGGAGTTTTACGCAATATTTTCTTTCATTTATTATCTTTGCAATATTTTTTCCTCTAGTGTGTTATAGTACGAACGAGAAGGGGTAATATTTTGAACAGGAATTCGCTGTCGAACGACGCGTCCGTTCAGTGGGTTAACAGTGATCTAAGTTCCTTTTTACTGTTAAGAACATTTGTTTGGTAATTTCAGTAGAACTTTGGTAAACAGTAGCTTTAAATAAACGTTATAAAAATATAAATTAATATTCAAAAATAATTTTAAGATATCCAGTTTATTTTTTAGTATTAATTGAATTTTTTATACTCCTAGGTATTGTTAGTAAGTGATTTAGTGAGGTAATATTTATATAATTGTGAAATAGAAGTTAAGTAAAACAGGAATATCACGTTGATTCATAATGACCGGCACTCGACATGGTTATAGATGATCAGGCGTAGCAAATAAAAGTACATAATTATAGTAAATATGAATACCCATAAATTTTTCAATAATGCCATTGTGATTACAGTGGTTTGAAGAAATTAATGCAATGTAGACATACCAAAATAATTTTATTAGTACATGAAAAATAGACATTTGATCAGTGCCTATCGCGATGAGTCAGATGGAAGGCAAAGAAAAGATGAATCGGAACAATAGGTCGCCACATTTTGAATCAAATTCCTTGCTTTATTTCTTAATAGCTGCTTTTAATGTTAAAGAATAAGAGGAATCACAAAACAATCGAAGGACGATTGTTTTTTTTTTTAGAAAAATATGGAAATCGTAACCATTGCATACCGCGCCGTAGGAGTCACCATGAAAACGGCTTCAAGCACGATTTTAGGACTTATTTTATCTGCTGCAAATAATATTTCAGAATGATGAAAAGTTCACGTCGGAGAGTTGAGCAAACCGTCGAAAATGCTTCTGACAGTTAACGTGATATTTATAAACTTGGCAGAGCTAAAAATTATATAGTTTCCATTAGTTCATTTTAGCACATTATTTCTATGAATATCCCAGTCAAAAGTGAAACGATATCTAAATTATATTTATAAAACTAGGTGAATATAATCACAAAACTAAAAAATGACACGACATTTATTATTTTTTACAGAAAAGCCTTTTACTGCATTTTATTAAAGAAATCGATTTTTCCGACCGTGGATCAAGTAGTTACTTTTCATAAATATTTATACTATTCCTAGGTTTCGCGAATGTCTATAAAATGATAACTGTATACTTGATTATGAATCATCTCTAAATATTTTAGAAACTTCATCATAATAATTTCATCGATAAATAACAATAAATTTTTGTATCGGGTAACTATTATTCTCAAATACACCGAAACAATATATAAAAACAGACGCGATTAGTGTTCGATTCAGTTAGGTAATGAATATCGCATTTAAACTGAAAACCTCCTCCCCCAAAAATACGGGCCTCAAGAAATACATTAATATTTATAATCGTCTCGTGTGGAATCTGGAAATGCCTTTAGACTCTTTTATAAAATATATTTAGGTCGAAATGCATTGCATTAATATTCAAGTGAGAAGCTTTATATTTTATTTCTACTCAGCTGTCTTTTAATCTCTGACTTTCAGACTTTAAAATCGCCTCTTCTCTGGCAGTCAATGCGATCGAACGAATGGGAAATGGAATACAGAAAAAAAGATATTGCCACTTTCCACGAATGAAAAAAAAAATATTTATATCTGAAGAATATTTTCAGTTTTTCGAAGTAGTGTTATGATAACTTCAACTATAAAATTTTCCTTTTGTACTTGTTTGGTTTCTTTTTTTCTAAATGTCTGTTTTGTTTAGTGATTGGGGTTTAAAAATTGGCTAGACCAGGATTAGTTAAAACGGGGTGTTCTGTTATAATCATAAATATAATTGTTATAATCCTAAATATATTAATAAAATATATTTGAGCCGAAGGATGGATGAATAGTCAGGGCGTTTATCATCGGTACCGCAGTTCATTGGTTGGAATCCCACTGTGGCGTGCATGTTCGTAGCCGTTCGGAGTGGGCTTTAAACAGTAAGTCCCTTTTTCATCAGACCTCTTGTTGAAAATTGTATCGCTCCAAACCAAATCTTTATATTTGATTTTTTGTCTGAAGGTAACCAAAATAAAATTATTTCGGATACAACGTTTTATCCAGAACTCAAATAACTAACTCAAAAACATGTATATTTTTAATTAATTTATTTTTCAGGACCAAAAAAGGACAAAATTTGAACAAAAATATGAATTTTTTTCCTTAAAATTTCAAGTTAGGTATACGCTTTATCAAACGACACTACACCCTTGTTTAAAGGTTTGAGAAATGATATTCAGTTTCACCATTTTTGTATCTAATTTATTAGTTCAAAACTTAAGGTTGCCTATTAATGTGTTTGTTACAAAACTGGGTATGGGTTTAACTACCGAAAAGTATTTTAGCAGTTATAGAAAATTTCATATCACGAAAGGACAAAAAAAATTGCTTAAAAATTGTATAGTTTAAATACGAGACGCATCCAGAAAGTAAACATACTTAACCTTGTCCATTGAGCATGAGTAACAGATCTATGACGTATCAATCCTATGTCAGCTGGACAGGTCCCGACTCGTGACAGTAGCTGGGTAGCAGTGGTCCGAAATGGAAACTCTTAATTCCTTCTCCCGCAGCCTGCAAGGTTCGGTCGGGGATCTCGAATGCACGAATCCTTGCGCCCATTGAAATTCATTGTCAGCTCTGTCACATCTATGAGCCGAAACGGACACCCGCACACAAAATTCGACGCTCAGGAGTAGCACTCATTCTTCTGCTACGGTATCACGACGACAGCAACGAGGTCCTTCATGGCATCGTACGGGCAACGAGACTTGGATTTCGCCCTTTACCTTGGAAACCAAGCAGCAGCCAATGCATTGTTGTCATAATGGATCTTCGGTCAGGATCCAATTCAAACAGACGTTGTCGGTACGGAAAGGGATGTGCAGGGTGTTGTGGGACAGGAAGGCTGGTTCCATTAACGGGCGGCAGAATTCTACGACAGGGAGACACAAAAGTGGATCCCACAATACGACAAGTGTCTCCATTCTGCTGGTGACTATGTTGAAAAATAGCTGAAACATGGCTGTACTTGTTGCCAATAAATATGTCCCTCAAAGTGTGAGTTCTTTTTTTCTTTTAAATAAGGAAATTTACTTTCTGGATGCCCCTTGTAACTGTCCGATATAAACAGTATATAGTGTAAGCGAAAACCAGTGACCAGATTTTTCAAATAAAAACTCTAAAGATAAAATGAAAAATAGAAAAAAATAGGATATTGTGCAAGAAGACCGTTTCAGATTTTAAACGTTCAAAAAATAGAATTTTTTTATAACTGATTATATTTTTTTCATTTCTTTCTGGACTTATTAAATAAAATTGCCTTTAGGAATTCGTGGTCGATCGTTATTTATATGCAAAACAAATATAGGGCATAGTTTTGATGTAGGGCATATTTGGAACTTCTTTATATTCTAGAAATCTGATGTAAAGTTTGCTGAACAACGAGTGGATCTTCAGACTTTGCAAGCCAGACTAAAAGAAAAGAAAACCTAAAAATGCAAGCTGGGGTTAGCTAAAGGTACTTTTGTATCTAGGGGATTTACGAAAATTTAGTTTTTTATATATGTCACATTTTCGTTTTTTTTTAACTTCAGAGGGTTTTTTCTCAAAACTATCGTTTTCAGCACTACCCGGAAGATTATAAAAAAATTATTAAATCTATCGGCTGTAAATTTTCCATGTTTGAATGTATATTTATTATTTGAACGAATTAATATTTTGTGGACATTTTAATACTTTGAATATTTTTTGATTAAAACAAAATAAAAAATTACGTGCAGCAAAACATTCTTGTAATAAGTAAGAATCAAGAATATTTTTTGGTAAAAATGACTTGTTACATAATAATTAGTGTTAATTATAACCATTTCTATTGTTTTCCCCAAAACAATACTATGCATTTCATTTCACACTATTAGCATATATATAAGAAAACTCTTCAGCACTCAAAGGGTTAATAAATCCAAAAGATTGTCGCTCAAATCAAGCAAATTGTGGCCGCAATATATTTCGCGGTCGTAAATATTCGTTACGTTTGTGCGTCCACTGCGGTTATGTGTTGCGACAGGAGACGTCTGGCAGTGATAAAAAACAGATCCCTCGTGATATATTTACACGCAGCTGTGATTGAAAAGAGCGACCGAGAATGGAGTTACGCGAGATTTAATGCGTTTCCAGTTATTTCGCTTGCACGAAGCACAGTTTTTTAGCGTTTCGCTTGCAGGTGCGCTTCCTAGCACTTAACATAATTTTGCGGAGAATCTGATACGCGAAAGAAACTTTATTTCTCTTTCCTAAAAAAAAATTCCATAACTTTTCACTTTGTTGTACGGTGTAGTTCGAATTTGTTTTCACTACTTTCGGCGTTACGTCTCTACGTATTGCTAGAAAACTCCTTCCACATTTTAGGGTTTTCTTCGCAAATATATAATATGTGTCTTATGATGTAAAGTCATGCCACACCTGGAAGGTATAATGATAAATTTTACAATGTTGTTCACAAACCCCTTTTAGAAATTTAAGGCTTTAATCAAAGAGAAGGAAAATGCGCCTTTTGTGCAGGTCCGCCACACCTGGTAGATAAAATGCAAAAGTAACTGTAAGAAATTCTCATGTCTCGAACATTCTTGTAAATAGAAGTTAGTAGCTAGGTATTATAGAATTTGAGAAAGGACAGTTTGAGTTTCGAGTTATATAAAATTGTGGTCAATACTTCAAAAGAAAACCGGCTCGTAAAACTTACTCAAAACTGAGAGCTTTTCGATTTGAACGGAAATTAAGCCAAGTGTAATAGGTACAAATATACCGCACTCATAGTAAATAGGAGAAAGCATTTAGATTTAAGAATGAAAGTATTTTCGAAAAATCATAAAAGAAGCCGCGTCTAGGAATAACTCCCGATACCTCTTCTATATATAAAAGAAGGGAAAGTACAAAAAGATGTTGAGAAAAGGGTCCAGGGCATAAAAAGGGCATGTATATGGGCATGTTTTCGGGAAACTGTCCGAGAAGGGAGTCCAGAAGAAATAAAAATATGAAATGCAAATAAATAAATAAATCAATAAAAGTAAATGGATATATATAAGAGAAACCAAGAGTCGAAATAGAGAATTTTCCTTTATTATTCAGTGCTTAGAGTTTTTGAATGCTCATCAAAGAGAGAGAATTTTTTTCTTTTATTATTAAGTGTTTAAATTTCTTGAGCTTGTCAAAAAAAAAAGTGGCTCCAACTTTAGTGGGGTAAGTTCTGTTTAACTATTTTTAAGGCAGTGACAATTGATTTAATATTTTTGTGTACATATGTAAATTGTAAATAAATTTAGATATGTATTTTTAATCTAAATTTTCTATGTCTTAATGAAATTAATTATTCTGCGTCAATAACCAATTTAAGTATGAACCTGGGTTTTAAAGTTAATTAAATTGAATAAAATAAATGATTAAGAATTAAATGAGCAAAATTTTAAAGTAAAATTTTAAAGACTCAGCAGTATGTAAAAAGAAGATATAAGTATGAAATTTTAAATATCCATTTTGAATATTTCCGATCTCGCGTCTATTAAATCAGAAAAGATTAGATGTAGAAGGTCAGATTTTGTTTCTATTTTACATGTACGACTGAGAATTTCCACGGTTGTGACCACCTGCAAGGATTTTGTGATGGAACAGAGGACAAGGCAGCTGGAGAAAAATCCCATACTAGGGCTGGACGATATATGATATTTAATATCGAGATATATCCCAAAATTTAAATTGATATTGATATATTGCGATAATACTTTAAAGCAGGAAGGTATATTACTATTTTTGAATAACCTTAGCTTTCTTTTATTCTAAAACATTTATTTCGTGGTAATTAAAATTTCTGAAATTTCAATTTGTTTCTAAAAATTAGGATTTCCGAAAGGTAAGAATAATTTTAGGAGTAATTTATTTTACCTTTTAAAAGAAAAAAATGTATAAGTGATTTGTTTCATATACTTAACACATTGTGTGTGGGGTCCATTTCGCATCGGAATTGTACCGGGAGCGGGCGTTTGGCGCGTCCATTAAGTTATTCAGTTCAATCTCAATAGATCGAAAGTTTATTTCCATTTTTTAACCTACTTGTTACTTCCTTGAGATAGTAACTCTAATATGTTTAACTCATATTCAAAGGAAAATAAAAATGGCTCGATATGACAATAAGAAATAAACAAACCACGGCTAAAAGTATATAACTGAATTTAATTACTACTAACATAAAACTTAAAGAAATGAAACAAATATAACTTAAATCAACTTATAAAAAAAAACTCAACGAGCCAGCCATGAGACAAAAATAATACTACCTCCACGATACAGTCTAAAAAGCCACCCACCCGGCTAAGCAAACGAAACACAGTATTTATACAAAATACGAATTTCCCGGAATGACGCTTCGGGGAAGAGATACTGCAAGAGATAAGATTTAACCATGGGGTCTAACACTACTTTTCGTATTTTCTATTGAAATATATAATCAAATATATAAATAGACAAATAAAGATATAAATATATATATATATATATATATAATATATATATAGCATTATCGTAAGTAAAAATAAAAAGTTAATTTTAAATCTAAATTTATTTAAAAAAAATTATATATATATAAACTATTTTAATCAACCTTCCGTTTCTGTATTTGGTTCCGCATCGACTGTTGTTAAAATTAGTTTTTATCTCAAATTTTCCAGAATCTATGTAGTAGACAAGAACATTCGGCTTCGTTTTCGTGTCTATGCCGTTATTTTTGTACCCACAAACAAACCATGTTTTTACACTAACCCGTACTAGTACGCGACCCGTGCTCAAATATCAATCGTCAGATAACGTACTAATTCACCTTGTCGACTTCCGCGTCAGCTTCTTTACTCTGTATAGCTGTTCTAGAAGGTGTAGCCGAACGATGGTCGAATGGTTAGGGTGCTGGCCTTTCGGAACCGGAGTTCATGGGTTCGAATCCCACAATGGCATGGATGTTCGTAGCCGTTCGGAATCGGCTTTAAGCAGTAGGTCCCGGTCTTATTAGCCCTCGTGTTGCAAAAAGTAGACCGTAGCGCTCCAAACCAAACCAAACCAAACCTCTAGAAGGTGTGTCTTTAAACCCCTAGAAGGTGTGTCTCCTATAACATTATCGTTAAAGAATTCCAACAATTTTAATTTATAAGTCACTTAATTCTTAATCACCTTTTTTAAATCTAATATAAGAGAGAGAGAGAGAGAGAACAAACAAATATACACCTAAATTTCTATTGTTTGTTATAAAATAAATGTCATAAATGTCATAAATAGCACTTAACCGCTGCAAACGCAAACATTGTTTATAATGATGACACCGATAAACATTATGTTAATAAATTATTCTTTTTTTCGTGGCTGCGGTGTTAACATATAATCTCCTTCCACTCGAACCTTTTCGTTACTTCATCATAAACGCGTAATGACACAGCGTTACGTTGCCACTTTCCGAAACCGAATTCATTAACGAGATGAAGAGGAGGCTGCATATTAAATTCCGGCCGTAATCCAATAATCTCGACTGTTATTCCTACTTCTACACAGCGTCAGAAAAAAATAACATTCTCACATATATATATTCTCGCTTACGTTTGTATCTTTTTCGGTATTCCGAAACGTTCCTGCCATAACAAATAAAGGAATTAGTTCTTTTCGAATGATGGTTGCAAACTTAATTAGTTTTTGCGACTCTGGCAAATTACTCGGGATATATTTCTGGGATTTTTTTTTTCTTTAGTGTGTGTCTCAGGTAGCCAATGAAATTTCAAAAAGCATTTCTTTCCAGAAGAGTGGAGTCCTTTCGAATAAATGAACTGCTGTTTCTTTTTTTAAATTATTAATATTTTTTATTTATTTTTTTAATGAACTATATTTATTATTTTTAACTACTCGGTAAAGATGACATAATATACTTTATCTAAAATATTTTTTATTATATTGTAAGGGTGCTGAATGCTTTGAAAGTCCCATAAAACGGGAAATGTTTCTTGGGATGTAAAAAGAATTTAAAATTATTTTTAACGCTAAGTGTGAATGCAATGTTTCACATTTGTTAATCCCGGTTCTTGTTGAAATTTTTTTTAAAAAGCTGTGTTTTCGTTTGGTAGAATGTCTATATATTTTAACCACTACAGTTTAGGAAGTGTAATTAACAGTTAGTTAACAAAAGTTTTAGGAACAGTTTAGTGTAGTGTTGAAAACTCAAGGCTCAAAACCAGCAAAGATTCGCCTTGTTTATGAATGGCCTATGAGGCGCATAAAATTGTTTAATCTCCTTTAAGCAGAAGGACCAGGTTGCATTAGCCAAAAAAGTAGATTTTTACATTTATTCGATTTTATTACATAGTATTTTTATATTTTTAGTGCCGTGACAGGATAATAATAATGTTAGAGAAAGACTAGTGTTTGAGAAAGAAGAAATCTAAACTCATTAATAAACACATGGGCATATATGCCTTGATTAACTGAATTTATACAATTCAATAAATGCCTAAGGAATACAACTGAAATCCACTTATCGTTTGTAGATATCGAACACTACTCTCGATTCGGCGTCGGTCCTAAAAAAACAATAGGGCGATGATTTTTCTCAAAAGGTCAATTTCGCAAGCCGCGGATGCCGGCAGCGTTCACCTTCAACTCTCCTCTGGTCACAACCTTGTCCGCTCAAAAAATCAGACTGCCCTTCGGAGAAAAAGCAGGGGTCCACTCCAGAACGGTGGGGGTCAGAATTCCCCTAACCAAAGGACCCTTCTATTAGTTGGGAGAAGTTCGAAATTTCTTTCTAGTTCGAACCGATCCTGTTCTGGTAGGTCTTTGATGATGACTCATGGGAAGAGGTAAAAAAAAAGTTAAACCGAATGTAAATTATTGTTACGACACCGAAGCTCGTTTAGTTTGTTCAACTTTTTTCATTTTTGAAAATTTTTCGTGGCTTTTTACCATTTTCCAAGGTGCTAAAACCGGAAAAGTTTACTTGTTCTAGCTTAACCCCTTTCCCGGTTTTTTCCGAGCTGAACTCGGGCAGACGAAATGTACCATCATGGAACATCCCGAGTGTATCTCGGGCACTGTAAAATTTTACATTGTGCAATCAGACTTCCCGAATTATTTCACATGTGCTTTTTATGGTTTCAAATGCGTTTGTTTACTCTTCTGGCTACTGCATTATTTGCTGCTCAAAGAGAGACAGCAGAGGTAAGAAGGTAAGGAGAGAAACGAGGTTCTACTGTCCAGATTGCGATGTCGGACTCTGTGCAGTACCGTGTTTTCGATTGTATTACACAAGACAAAATTTTGTTTAATAATTTCATGATCATTTATGTAAATGCAAAGGATATAAATAAAATTTAGTTCAAGATAAAAGCTAGGTATTCTAAGCTTTATATTTACAGTTACTGTGAATTGACTCCAAACTCTAATGATTTCTGCCGTACAGAAAGCCAACTATGCGGAAAAAAATTAATCATTTATTTAAAGTGATTTTTTTACATTCATTTTTAGGGAATTTTGTATCGAATGATGCTACTATGTTTAAAAAGCTATGTATGTATGAAAATAAGCATAAAAATTGATATTTTTTAACCCTAATCCCGAAAAAAAAATGAACCTGGTAGGGGTTAAGGAGGAGAGATTTTAGTACTAAATATACATCGAACGTCTACCAGTGTCGTTTCGGAAATTTATCCTTTTAAATAGCTGTAGTTCGACAAAAGATAGTTCGCTTAGTTGATACCCTCCTTAAAACAAACTTCCCAAAGTACTATCGCACATTTGTTCGCCCTCTGATCCACCGTTTTTGGGTGCACGGCGAATATGGATCCGTTATACTAAAATTGTTATATTAAAGTGTTTCGTTACATAGCGTTCGTTACGTATATATTGGTATGTGTATATATATATATATGTATATATGTGTGTATGTATATATATGTGTATATATATATACATATATACATATATATATATATATATATATATATATATATATATATATATATATATATATATATATATATATATATATATATATATATATATATATATATATATATATATATATATATATGTATATATATATATATATATATATATATTTATATATATATATATATATATATATATATATATATATATAATAATAAAATAAAATATATAAACAAAGTGAAAAATATAATAAAATGTAAACTGTTCATTGGGCGTACACGGAAATCTTGTGCTGTACAATATCAGATATTTTTATTTTGTTTAAAATTACGAGTTTTGTTGAGTGACACACCTCCGTAGAAAGTAACAAAAAAAGCCTTTTTTCCTTTTCATAAATTTTTTTTTGTAATTATGGTCGGAACTTCCAAAGAGGAAAGGGAAAAAAACGAAAAGTTCTCTATCCATATTGTCGAGTGAATGAACAAACTCCATTCACACACAAAATAAATTTCATTGTCTCCAAAAACCAATTAAGTCCCGACCATTCTTCAAAGACGGCTAATTACATTATTTGTTGTGACGGGAAAAAGCGTTCTCTTTGTAGATTCGATTTTTTTAATCTATCTAAAGTTATTGGAATCGAGAATAGTAACAGATTATTGGATTACGGTAAACTTAACGTGTTTTTATGAGCGCTAAAAACCGAACTCTTCATAAAGTTGCCATATTACCGGAGTTTGTATTTTATTTCAATTTTACAGCAATTTAATAATAGTGAGTGCTTTATATGAGTTACGGTAGCTGTTATTTTACAATTTTAGTTACGGAAAGCAGCAGAAATAAGAAGTATTGGCAATAAATTTAATAAGAAATAAAAATGTAACTTTATTGTTGTAAATATGAAACTGTCACACCCGGAAGAAAATAACCTTTTTTAATCAATTTTATAACGAATAGTGAGAGCGTTTATCTTCGGTACCGTAGTTCGTGGGTTCGAATCCCATTGTGGCATGGATGTTCGTAACAGCTTTTATTCAAATTTAGGCAGTAGGTTCTGGTATTATTGTCCCTCGTATTGAAAAATGTAAGCCGCAGTGCTCCAAACCAAACGCATTATTAACACTTGGCATACGGGTATACTACTTCACCTCCATTAGCGTGCAGCGGGCGTTTTTTCGTGAATCGCTCAAAAGTTGAGTTATTCACAAAAATCGCAGTCAATCGAAAACTACTTTGTTTTGGGGAACGAAACTTTACACTTTAATTTTACACCTTAATATAGACTGTATGATTATTTAATAAAAAAAACAGTATTTTTACGAAATCACAAAAATAAATGATTTTTAAAAAGAAAGTTCGATCGTCTGTCAGCGCCTATTTCTTCGTCCCTCTCTTTGTCACGACGGCTCATTTGATCCATTTTCTATTCCACAATAAAAAAAACCAAGCTTCAGATTGACAAAACACGACTGGTACGTTCGGGAGCCAGGGATTCGATGGAAGACGAAATAACGAGACCAAAGACCGAGTCGCTCGACAATCCTAACATGTGGAAAGAAAAAATACAAAGCGTTGCATAGTAACACACATATAAAGTCACACATACATATAATTATACGTATTGAGTAGATTTGGTGTGGTGAGCGGGTAACCACCACAAATCTACTCAATACGTATTTTTACGTGACCAGCGCTCCAGGGACAGACTGCAAAAAACTTAAAAATACGTTACCCGCACTCGAACTGTTCATAGATTTTATTTAACTTCAGTTCTATGTCAGTTCGAATTTTGTAATAAAATTTTAACAGTTTTTTTTATAGTTATAGATCTGAAATTTTGCATTCCGATTACAATAAATAATCATGAAAAAATTAGATTAAAAAAAATATGTGTCAAAGGCAAAGAGCTATTCATGTACTTGGAATACCATTTGCCGAGATTTTAAATTAGGATCGCCATCTATTTGTAAGCGGCATAACTAAAAACTCAAATTAAAATTCAAAAGTGATTTCGGCAGTGTTAAGATAATGATTTATGGTTCAAAAAAGAATGAAAATATATATTTTAAATGATCTAAATGATTTACATATATTTAAATGTTATATGAGAATCACCTTTGCTGAGTCAAAATTCATTATTTTAACTTTTTCTAAACCACTTTAGTTTCTAGTTATGTAACTTGCACATAGATGGCGATACTAGTTTAAAATCTCAGTCGTTGGTATTCTAAGCAGTCTTAACACTTCACGTGCGGGCAACGTTTTTTTACTTTTTTTACCGCCTGTCACTGGAGAACGTATCACGTAAAAATACGTATTTAGTAGATATCTGGTGGATACCCGCTAATCACCACAAATCTATTCAATATGCATAATTATATGCATGTGTGACATTATAGGCGTGTGGTCTACGTTGCTAGGCAACGCTTTGCATTTTTCCCCCACAAGTTAGGATTGTCGAGTGACTCGGTCTTTGGTCGCGTTCTTTCGTCTTCCATGGAATTCCTAGCTTCAGAACGTACGAGTCGTGTTTTGTCCATTGGAAGCTTGGTTTTTTATTCTTGAATACAAAATGGATCAAATGAGCCGTCGTGACAAAGAGAGTGACGGACAAAAAGGAGGTGACAGACAATCGGACTTTCATTTTAAAAATATTTTATTTTTGTGATTTCGTAAAAATATTGTTTTTTTTTTTTTTTTTTTTTTTTTTTTTGTTAAATAATCATACAGTATATATTAAAGTGTAAAATAAAAAAAAGTTTCGTTCATAAATAGAAAGTAGTAGTTTTCGATTGACTGCACTTTTTCTGTTTAACTCAACTTTCGCGGGATTGAGGAAAAAACGCTCGTTGCACGCCTAACTTCGCGTTGAAGTAGACCCGCATGCCAAGTGTAAGAAGCTTTTTGCACTTACCAAAGTTATCAAACTTAATTGATTTTGGTTGAATATTGTATTGTCATTGGAATCGAACTTATGTCCATAATGTGAGATCTCTAGCTGGTGAGGAAGATAGTTAAAATTTAAATACAAAATTTAAACTGGCACAAAAGGGAAATTAAATAAAAGCAGTTAAAGAAATTCAACTGATCAATCATTGTTTTTAACTGTATTCATGGCCGTCAGGGGGCAGTACTTCAGCTATACCGATAATACTGTCAACTCGGGAAACGCAACCATTTTTAAACCTTAAATGTGCCAATAATAATTCTCGTAGAATATAATAAAAATGTGTATAAATTATTAGGTGTACAAGGAAGCTCCCATAGAATTTATTGTGTTCAAAAACATGCGCATTACTTATTAATAACGTATAAAATAATAACAGCTTTCCATTGTTCATGTATATATATTTTTTTGCAATTACTATCGGCACCTGCAAAGATAAAAACAAAAAACAAAAAAACCTCCTCCTTAAATCGTCGATTGAATGAACCAAGTGCATTCGCAGTAAATTTCATTGTCTCGCAAAAAGCAATTAAGTCGGAAGCATCGTTCAAAGGCGGCTAATTACATTATTTGTTGTGACGGGGGCCGCCTCTTCTGCCGGATTACGGATGGGTTTTTCTCTCAGCAGTTATTGGAAACGAGAACAGTCGAACAATATTGGATTACTTGGTATTCGTCAGGGCTGAAAAGGTAACACGTTACGAGAGTTGGTATTTTGTGCCGGTACAAACAATGCATAGGACGTTGTTTTAACACATTGTATGAGGGTCATCCGTAATTCAGTTAAATCTCAGTAGAGTGAAAATTATTTCATTTTTTAAAGTATACGTCAACGTTGTAAACGTCATTTTTTGCCAAAAATCATAATTTTTTTATTTCTCTATTGTAAAATTCAACTGTTAGGCTTCTAAATCTATTTTTGTTTTGTCTCTACGACATTTTAAAGAAAAGCGACAGTTGTTTAAATATCCGTTGTGGCTGTCAAAATAGAGCGGAAGTAGCGATTTCGGAACCGGGAGTCGTGAATTTAAAGAATTTTAAAGAGCATTTTTGGACAAAACTTTTTTAATTTTCATGAAGATGAGTTTAAACATTTTTCTAGTATTTTTAATCATGAGCAACTCGGCAATTAGGAAGTTATGAAGCAAGAAAGTGTGGGGAATTTTAAACGTATTTTAATTTTTTAATAGTTAAAGTGGCTTTCATGAACTTCAAATGCGTTTTTCTCGGAACGGTATTTTTAATAAAATATTGAAACATAAAATATGATTTCTCAAAAAGTATTTAAATTATTTTATCGAAAATGATTATGAATGCTTTTGAGAGTATTTACTAGAGAATAACCTAAAAGCTTTCAATTTTGATCATTTTTAACAATGTTACACTCGTAGTTACATATAAAGGTATTGTAAATTCATTAAAAATTTAATGTCTGTGATTTTGAAGGACCAACATTTATTACCAAATGTAAATGAAGCAAAGATTTGAGGTGATTCACTGGTCCAGTGTATAAGAAATGGGTTGCATCCAAAAATATAGAAATAATTTATTAAAAAAATAGACCGTTGAAAAAACTCGACTTTTTTTTCTCCATTTTCTTCATTTATTAGAAATTTTATAAAAACTTCTCCAGGAATGAATTTTTTAAGTGCTATTCTCTATGATAATATAAAAAATAAACCTAAAAATGTAATAACAGGAACTAGTTTCTACGTTTAAAGAAAAAAGTTCTCCGGACGTAGACGGATACCTTAACCAACTTTACGCATTTTATATCGAAATATATAAACGAATATATAAATAGAAATATATAAATAACGACCATAAGACTTTTGTAAAGAAAAAATATATTTTTTAATGGATAAATTGATAATAGTATCGTAAATATGGAAAATCAAATAGAAATAGTAGTATGTAGTTTTAATTTTTTCGAATTATGTTATATATATAAACATTTTTTCATTATAAAAAATGAAAAGAGCAATCATAAAACTAATAATGCAAAAACTAGTTTTTATTTCTCTCAGTTTTTAAAGAATCTATGCAGTAGACAAGAAAATTTGGCTTCCTTTTTCCTGTATATACATTTATTTTTGTACCCACAAAATAAAGTTTTGTTACAGTAACCCGTACTAGTACGTGGCCCGTGCTCAAGTATCAGTAGTCAGAAAACGTACTAGTACGTGACACGGGTTCAAGTATTAGTTGTCAGAAAACTTACTAGTATGTGTCCCACATACACTGTGTTAGGACTTTTTTTTTATTTATTGGATGGGTGTGACAGGTATTTGTGTGGATAATGTCGATGGTGTTTTTAGGAATGAAACTTTTTTTATTTTACAATTTAGTATATACTGTATAATTATTTAACAAAAAAAAACAATAATTTCACGAAATCACAAAAATAAACGATTTTTAAAATGAAAGTCCGATCACCTGTCAGCGCCTCTTTCTTCGTCACTCTCTTTGTCACGACGGCTCCTTTTATCCATTTTCTGTTCAACTATAAAAAACCAAGCTTCCAATAGACAAAACACGACTCCTACGTTCTGGAGCTAGGAATTCGATGGAAGACGAAATAACGCGACAAAAGACCGAGTCACTCCACGATCCTAACTTGTAGAAAGAAAAAATGCAAAGCGTTGCCTAGCAACGCAAAAAACACGTCTATGTCACACATACATATAATTATACGTATTCAGTAGGTTTGTGGTGGTGAGCGGGTATCCACCACCAATCTACTCAATACGTATTTTTACGCGACCCGCGCTCCAGTGACAGACTGAAAAAAACGTAAAAATACGTTGTCCGAACGCGTAATCGGAGTATTAAATCGGATATGGCATAATACAACTCATCTCGCAGTTTAAAATGTATCGTGGTGGTACAGTACTTAAGGCTTTTTTTTACATATTTCTGAACAACGAATCTGGTTGTGCAGATTTAACCCCTTCCCTGTTTTTCCCGTACGCTGTACGGGCACAGCTTTCGGGCCTTTACTGATTTGCCCTTACAGAGCACGGGCAATTTGATTTCTATTTCGCTTGCGCTGTTTCGGCCTTATTTTTTTCAATTTTAGCAACAAATTATTCGTATAGATAGCGATAGTTGTCCAGTAAATGATAGTTTACTGTATTTTCTACTCTGATTGGTTCAAAAGCGCGGGTTTTTTCGCATGTTTTGTATTAGAAGAGGAATTGTTATCTTTCAGGGTATATCTTTCTAGTTATATTTTACTAAACGACTGATAATTTTATTGATGTAAGAGTTGAATAATATATTTTTACTTTTAAATAAAGGATAATTCAGAGCGTATGGAGCTCATTTCTTGCGATTCGAACTGGGACTCGGAATCGGAAACTGAATTATCTGTAAATGATAGTTGCGAAAGTTGACTAGATGACCTGGATAGTAGGGATTCTGATAGTAGTACAGATGGAATCGGTCGAGCAAGACAATTTTTCGAAAATTGTGATAATTCTTCGGATCCGCCTCCTAGATTTGCTTTCGCTGATATTCCAAAAATTAACTTGGATATTGATGATACTAAAGGAAAACTTCAGTTCCATGATGCTTTCGTGGAAAGAAAAAAAGTTTTAATACATGGTTAAAATATTAGAAATGTTAATTTTAATGACATCTTTACTTAAAAATGTAAAATGAACAAAAAAATTCAATAAAAAAATGTGACTGTGTTTTCACCGAATTCTGGAAAAAAGGAAACTGTCAAAGGGTTAATATCGTCATGTAGGGAGAACCTCTATATTAAATATAACCAACAGATATAAACAAATATAAAGTTTAAATGATATTAAAAATGACGGCCCGTATTAAATAATGACATTTTGTCATTTTAAGAACTTAAGAATGATATCAATCAAATTCTCGAAAACAAATGTCTGTACTTTCAATAAATATAATATCTATACTTCCTGCAAAGAAAACAAAACCCAGTCTTGCAGTAGCCATACAGTTTCATTGTAACGAGAGGGGATGAAAATGTGTCACTTGAGATCTACTTATTCGATCTCCCAGGCATGGCAATCAATAATATAAACATAATCTGTGAAGAGACAAGTAAGAAATGCGGAAGACAAATTTGTTTCGGTGACGCTGAGGAAGTTTCCGTATCCAAAGATAGAAAGAGAAAATCGAACGGGATGGAAGATCTCTTTCACGGCAACACTGTATTCATCTCGGAAATCTCGGTGGCATCGATTACGACATTTTTATGTATGAACCTACCCTTTGGCGAAAAGAACTTCTTAATGTTTTAGGTGCATTAGGTTGTTTATTACTCAGCAGTTTGGAGATTAACCTATAAAGGGGTCTCGAAATATTTTAAACCTTCAAAATTATGGATATTTAATATATATATATATATATATATATATATATATATATATCACCGCATATATATATATATATATATATATATATATATATATATATATATATATATATATATATATATATATATATATATATATATATGCGGTGGTCTTGGACGTATATTTTCATTTACAAAAATACTTTAAATAAGAAGAGTTTTTAAAATTTAAATACTACTGATAATTTTATATATCTATTATTTTTTTATATATCTATTGCTCCTGATCTTTTATATATCTAACGCTCTTGTTACTTATTAATTTTATAGCTTTACTTAAGTTATAAAATCTAAAATTTTATATGTTCTTCTGTTACCGTTTATTGTATTTGATAAAATTTAAAACATACAATAAGAACCGTATCAATGAATGCTCCCGCTTCTCAGCGATTTACCGAGAAATTTTACACTAGAACGGTCAAGGCGGTCATTTTGACCACAAATGCATTTTAATCTCGCATATCTTTTTTTTTTACTTATTACTCTTTCATTTTTTACTCATTTTTCTATTTTTTACTCTTTCTAAATATCGATTGGTAATACACATAAAAAATATCCAAATATGTTTGTTTGTTTTTTTTAAAAACATTGTATACCAAAACGGCCAGAAATGGGATAAATGACCGCCTTTAGAAAAAAGTGGAACTTTTTTTCCAGTAAAGGTGTTTTTCAGACAAAGTATGCAAGTATGGGGAAGAGGGTGCTGGACAACTGTTTTAGTCCGATTTCTTTAAAAAACACCTCGAAAAATGTTCTTTTGATAAGTACATTACATAAAAATTTAAATGTGTATAATGAGACAATAACGTCAAGATTTCCTATGAAGAGTTAAAATAATGTAAAATGCTTTATTTTCTTGGAATTCCTTTTTAAAATGTTTGCTTATTTTGCAGTTTGTCATTAAACTTATTTCATGAAAAGGTGTTTTTAATATTTTAGTTTAAATTATATTTTTAAATTTTTGACAGACAGATCAAAATGACCATTCACGGCCGTTCAAGGTATATTGAAACGAGGCCTTCGGAATGTTAAACTGAAATTTTAAAAAGCTTGTTCCCTCCTTCAAGTGATTATTTAAATGATTCATGACATTAATTCGAGGTTAAAATTAGGTGGCATTGAGAGGACTATTTTTAGTGTTCGTTTGGCATTTTCAGTGTGTCTCTAAGATGCATTTCGCGTGTCCGGCTTTCAATTATTTCTGACGGACGTAACATTGAAAAACTGCAACCGTGGTATTTTCGATGTCGTAACACACGACACTCTAAAGAAAAAGAGCAATGCTGTGAAACGAAGCTACAGTGGCTAAAGGAGTAGCGAAAACTAATTAAATTTGTAGCCATCATTCAAACGCGGCTAATTCCCTTATTTGTTTTGACGGGAGGCATCTTCGAAAGAGCACATTCCACGTTCTGTTTTTTCCTTCCTTTCTGGGAAAGGAAACAATGTTATGTTATTGAATTACCTGAGAGTTAACTCTAAAGTGATTGCGTTTACGGTTAAACTAGAATTGCACTAAAGGGGACAGTTTTCAGTTGAATGTAGAAGGGCCGCTCTCGAAACAGCGGTTCATTATTGAAAGAGGCATTGTACCTTTTGATACTTAAAGACTTCATTATGGAATCTTTTGTTTTCGATACGTCATAAAATACAATGCCATTTACCTTTGCTATTATGGAGTAAACAATAAAAATTCCGACAAAACAATGAAAATTCTACAAACTATTTTTAAAGCTTCTTTAGATTTTGCATGTTAGGTATTAATGACTTAAAAAAAGATAAATATACATATATATGTAATAAGGCGGACTTCCCGATGGGTGGTTGCAGTCATGGCCCATAAAAATGACACCGTTTTAGCAAAAGACCTTTATTAAGATAACGATGGAGAACGGGATCCCACTTCATTATAGTGACAGGACAAACTGATAGGTCACCTAGCATGAAGTAACATGTAGAACATCCTTAATATTGTAAGGAAAATTCTCAGGGGTTTTCAAATCTGAAGTCAAGGGCTAAAAATTCCTGCGCTCTTTTGCATTCCCCTTTTTAACCACTAACCTAAATTGTCCGCTAGGGCCATGTAGAGTTAAAATGGGTCAGACCCTTTCTCTGAGGACGTAAACTGTAGACCTAGTGGTCCATTTAGGTCAGGGTCTAAAAAGGGGAATGCAAAAGGACGCGGTAATTTTTAGCCTTGACTTTAGATTTGAAACCCCTGGGAATTTTCCTTTATATATATATATATATATATATATATATATATATATATATATATATATATATATATATATATATATATATATATATATATATATATCCACATAATTTAAAATACTGTAGTTATCACTGTAAAACAATTATTAAATGGCCGAACGATGGCCGATTGGTTAGGGTGCTGGCCTTCGGTACCAGAGTTCGTGGGTTCGAATCCCACAGTGGCATGGATGTTCGTAGCCGTTCGGAATCGGCTTTAAGTTGTAGGTCCCGGTCTCATTAGCCCTCGTGTTGCAAAAAGTAGACCGTAGCACTCCAAACCAAACCAATTATTAAATGTAGTAGCCTAATAGATGGATGCAGACGTTCACTTACCAAAACATATTTTATTTAGAACATAAGATACCACTAAACACACAAATCCCCTTAAGGAAATAAGAACACAAAACACAAATATTTTGATGATATCTTTTACATCATGATCTTAAAGGAAAAGGCCATGAAATCTGTGTGCCATCCCTTTAATTAATTATCGGAAGGGGCATGGCTCCAAGAAGGATGTCATTCCGGTAACCACTCACGTCTCTTTAATGTAAAAGGAATCGACAGGGCTATGATTCTAAATTCGAGGTGTCAGGAAATAAGTGTTCACACCCATTACTATGAAAAATGTTCTTTAGAATTTATCAATAAGGAATGTAGATTTTCAATGGACAACAGAACGCATTTAAGTTAGGATTTTACTTTAAACGAATTTTATTATTACATATATAACAGGGCAAAATTGTTATCGCCATTAGAATGAAGATTTAGCTACTATTATTTCGAAATGACCGGGCTTACTGGACAAAGACATAAGGAAATTTCAATTCCTTTAAAAGGAAGCGAAGTCAAACGTAGAACTTTGAAGTCCATTACGGCTAAAAATTAACTTCTTTACAAGAAAAGAGCGTTGATCACGAACACACATTTCTATTACATATTTCTTCCAACAGCGAGTGATTACGCAGATTCTTTCCCGTGAGAGCAACAGCTTATTCGTTGTGCAGGAATTCAGACATTGACGGATCCAACTATTTTCTTGGAATATGTGGCCAGTGGACAGAAGAAAAGCATGAATTTTAGCGCCAGTTTTACCCATCGGAACCTGAAACGCCTGCCAATGATTTTGTCTTCCCCGAATGTCTGGATCAGAAAATACTTAACCGAATGAGCAATGTGACTAGTTGCTCCATCTTGAATAAACGTAACGGAAGATAGCGAATTTCTTTCACTCAAAGGTGGCACGACATTATCGCGCAGAAGTGTTAAATAACGCTGCTCATCCACCGTATCCGTTTTCCTCCCATTTACTGGGTCCTCCGTTTCAAAGGAGAAGGGTCCTACGAGGAACGAACCTGTGAATCCTCACCTTTGGGGAATGCAATGGTTTCTGCTTGTATTCGAGTGAATTAGACGTTGTACAGATGAAACAGTTATGGGTATTAACGTTGCCATGAAGCGAAATGTGACTTTCATCTGACCACAAGATGTTAAAGACCCAGGTGGCATTCTGTTCGATTTTGGAGAAAGCCCACCTTAAAAATGCTTTCCTCTGTATGGTATCCGCTTAACCGGGAAAATAGGGCTTGAAATAAAAGCATTAAACACTCGAAAAGGAGGGAAGGGGTAAATTTCGAACGTTTTAAAGGCGACAATATTTTTCTCTGTGATACGAAACCTATTCATACCAATTTATTTTAGTCACGGATCGATCGTTTGGGAGAAGATAAACTTTGCTCGCTTTGCATTTTTCTAACCCTAATTCGTCTAGAATCCAATATGGATTCCCTATCCATTCCAGGTCCAACTGCTTTCTAAATTCGAATACAGACGGACAGACAACTTGGGCTATGATTATATATGTTATTTTACGTACGCCAATCTCTTATCTGTATAGTCTTTTACTTACTGAAGTATATTCTAATTTTCCATTTTCTCCGTTTTAAAAACTAATTTTAAAAAAGTCTTCCTTAAAATCGTGTACAAAAATTGAGATTCCAAACAGATTCGGATAACTTAAATTCTCGAACAACCATTTCATTTTTTTTGTTTACTGTTTTGGTTGAAAATGGAACGCTAAATATATTGTAAATGCAGCATGGAATTTAAATACACTATTATAAAGCACCATTCTGATACTCCCGAAGATAAAAACTTGGACGGAAAAGTTTGCACATTTCGACTGCGCCTGATAAATCGAAATGTGTTTTCTCTTTTCTACTGCGTTCCACTGTTATTTCCATTCCATCTAAACATTCCGGTAATTGCCTTTTATTTACACGCGTTGACATGCAGGTCACGGAGAAAATGCTTTCGGAAAAATTTCAATTTCTGTTCGAATAAAAAAAAAGTAAATATTCGAAGCAAATCGTCCCCAAAACAGAAATCTCATTACGGGCCCAAACAGATTCGGAGTTGTTTAATTTCGTTATTTCGTGTGACAAACACAGGGAAGCGAATAAACGCAATTCAATCATTGGAAAGGATTCGAACATAAAATAATGCCCGATCACAAATTATCTGAATGCTGGCACATTCCGTTCGATTTAGAACTCGAAATTTCATCTACTTGAGAGAACGGAAGCAAAATTCATTTCTTTAGGTTTAAAGTGATTATAATGTGTGTATATATATATATATATATATATATATATATATATATATATATATATATATATATATATATATATATATATACATATATATATATATATATATATATATATTATATATATATATTACATATATATAATATATATTACACATATATATATGTATGTATATATATATAGATATATATATATATATATATATATAATATATATATATATATATATATATATATATATATATGTATATATATATATATATATATATATGTATATATATATATATATATATATATATATATATATATATATATATATATATATATATATATATATATATATATATATATATATAATATATATTATATATATATATATGTATGTATATATATATATATATATATATATATATATATATATATATACATATATATATATATATATATGTTATTATATATATATATATATATATATATATATATATATATATATATATATATGTATATATATATATATATATATATATATATATATATATATACAGCACAAATCTGCTAAAAACGTATTGTTGCAGACAGGTTGTAGTCGATTGTCACAAGTTGATTAGGAAGGAGTTGTTGTAGCCACATTACAGTCGATTTGTGGTTTTTTTTCTGGCGTCCACCGCAAACTGCTTAGCAAAACCTTGTTGTAAACAAGTTCTAGTTGTAGACAGGTTATTTACGCTTGGAAATTTCATGAATGTATTGTGTTGCTTTTAGAATCTAATTTACGTTTATTGAAATAATTATAATACAAAAAGACTAAAAAATTCAGAGGGCCCACCGAACCAAGTTAAGTATGCACGCCAAGCTTGGGCGATGTCGCTAAATTCTAGAATCCAGTTTTCTGGCAAACCTTGCTCTATATTTAATTTTCTTCTTTTTTTTTAATTTATATTCATCTTAATAAAATTTCAAATATTTTTTTATTCAAAATATGCTTTGAAATTGGATATAAACTTAATACAAAGAGATGCACAAATTGGAAATTTCACTTGGCGACAATTTGGCGATCACTTGTACAAAAATAGAGCCAAAAACATGGCGGCCGGCTCCCGGAACTGGAATTATACCTGTAAAAAATTAAACTGGCATTACTAACCTCTTGGAGATTTCGTATTGAGACAATAAAGAATGGATTGAGTGAATTATGTTTGGAGGGATCTAAGAAAATATAATTATATGCAGGTTTATTATAAAACTCTATCGTTATGCGCAGGTTTTCCAAAATACGCATATTTGTAAACCAATAAATACCAGTAACTTCATAATAATCTTTAGCCTAGAAATATTCGAAATCACTTTTTAATATTGAAATATATATGAAATTTTCAGTAGATTTCAACACTAATGTATCACGTAAAATTGAAATACACTGAAGTTATGAAACCTTCATAAACGGTTTTATAAAAGGTAAACTGAATTTTAAATTAAAAAAAATGAAATATTTAAAATAACTAAACTGTTTGTACGGATTAAAAAAAAAACAAAAAAAGAATAATTTAGAATCGGGTTAAATTCCAAATCATCCCAAGAAATGGTATTTTAATCCCCTTAACTTGGACGCTCAAGTTAACTCGAGCGCTCTAATCTGCCTAAACTGTGCACACTCGAGATAATTCGAGCGGCATCATACTTTATGTTGCTATAATTTTTCACACTGGAGTGCAATCGGGAATTGAAAATAACAATGTGAAAGAAAAAAAAACAACTTTTTATTGGTATTTATCATTTACATGGGATTGTAAGCTTCAACACTTACTTATTCAAGTATAACATATATATATATATATTTTTTTACTTATCACTTACGACTTATCTCTTCCTTGTGTGCCAGCACTTTCTGGCAGCGTATTCATATTCAGATTCTGATTCGCTCATTTTTCAATCTATATTTTACTAAAATATAATGCAAAATAAAATATAATTGTTAACTATTTTATGACTAATCTCTGGCTGTAAAGATATCCTCGACTCGAGGCTTCACTTTCCTTCTATACTTTATTCTTGAGATATGAAACATGAGGGTTTCCCATTGGATACCTACGTATCAAGGGATGACACATCATACTGTCAATTGGTAGATTGCCTACCAATTCAACAACAGACTCTTTCAACAATAATAATAATATTCTAAAAACTAGAAATCCCACCAATTGTACAAATATCCAATATACTCAAATTTTGATTATTTTTGTATTTTTGTAATTTTCTTGGCAAGAAAACTTTCTAAATTGTGTTTTTTACATTAAAAATTATTGATTTTTTTGGACGGCCTTTAAAAAACTGTGCATTAAGGGGTTAATGTATTTAGAGAATGTGCGAGTTCATTTAAAAAAAATTCTTATTTCAAACTTTTGCAAATTTTGCTAATACCCCTCCAGAATTCTGATTTTTTTTCATCTAAAAAACTACTTTGATTAGAAAATAATGAAAAAGGGACAGACACGCTACTTGCCGTGTCATCTCAAACCTATCATTTTCCACAAACAATGCCGTTCGAGGAGCACAAACAACGAACATTCTGGGATCAACGTCTCTGAATGATTTATCGGATTTTCGGGGCAGCTCCTCCCCCGACCGGCATAATGACTCTGAGCTATTTACATGCAACCAACTTTTGTCCCAAAAATGAAAACAGGTCTACCTTAATTGCCGGAGCTTCTCCACCCCCTTCCGAAAAAGAGACATCTAAGCAATCTATTATCTCCCTTTAAGTTGACTACAATCTGTGACAACCCTGTCTTTTCAGTTCCCGACGAAGAAAATTACAAAATCAATAACGTGTTTTGTTGTTTACATCACAAAGTGTTTTCACTCTTTTGATGGGCGCCCCTGCCGGGGGACAATGCGGCCCTTTCCTCGTTCCCAATACCGTGTCGCTTTCTTTAGACATTTAATCTTCTCTTCGCGTACGTGGAGCGTATTTGACGAGTGCCAGGGCTATTTCCTTCCATGCTGTGACGCTTTCAATGTTCTTGAGTGAAGAAGTAGCGTGAAGAAGGATCACAGTCGCAACAGAATTGGAAATCACTTTTATTTTCTGGTGTAAATACTAGTTATATATACAGGGGTTCTAATCTCCCAAAACGAGTCGAAAAGTAAAAGAATGGTTCTTGCGTAACATTTCCACGACGATCACAGTCGGAAAAAAAAGAATAATAATTTCACAAAAAGGGGAGGCTCTGCCAGGGTGCGATGCAACTCAATCTATCCCCCGTTAGATATCCGAGATCCTGTCGTTCCTTATAGGAGCGGACTTTACGAGTCTCTCGAACGCAATCAATAAAATGCTGGCTCCGGTCAAAAAAAGCCTCCACTAGGTTAAAGAACCTATGTAAAAATGTCGAAATATTCTAGGCTCTTTATACCTGGGGGTCAATGACGGTCCCGCGAACCGTTTTCTGGTCAGTTACGATTCGTTGTTACCTGAGAACTCCAGCTAAGGTTACAGCTAGTTTTTTTAGCTGAATTCTCATTCACTGGCTGTCCCGATTCTGGAATCTCGATGCAATGTTCTTTGCTCATTGCCGCAACCGATCAGGGGCATGACGCCTATTCAACCGAACTGTCTCCATCCCGGACACGGCATCGCCAGATTATTGTCGATGGATCGAAACAGAAGGCTCCCGATCAGCTGATTTCGTCTGTTAGTTCTGGACAAAGGGGGGGGGGTCTTCACAATGCCTTTACCTAAGTTAACGGCGGCAGTTTTAGGGTACTAGAAAATGACACAGAGGACCTCTTCCCTATATAAATGGATGTTCTACTATGGAAGAAGCCAGTTTGATTTCGCGTCTTTCGTTGATATTTTTTCATGTTCAGTCGCGGTTTTCCGCAGATTCGTCTCTTTTTGTTTACTAAATTGTTTAATTATTCTTCTCAAGTATTTTTAATACGCATAACCTTTTAAAATTTAAGAACAAAAATGAATGATTTTATCCATTACTTCTTGGCCTCGTTAACCTCTTTCGTCCCCACGATAGCCTTCAATAGGCGACACCTCTGGGTCTCAGAATAGCCGAAGTCATTTGAGAAAATTTCCTTCCTCCTAGAGGCGTAATAGCCGCGTGTAATAGCTGATAGCGGTATACGGCGGGACTCTTAGTAAAGATGTTAAGTGTTTACCTCCGAAGTTTTTACAAAACGTTGAGTAACATTGCTTGCTGCTGGATAGCATTTCATTGCTATTCTATAGGATTTCGAAAATGTTTAATTAGATTAACAGGTGTAAAAAATGAGTGGGAAAAGAAAAGCATGCAACAAAACTTTTGGCTATTGAGCTGGGATCCGGAGCACAACTGAAATTGTAGATCTTAAAGGATTGTACATCTTAAAGGATAATCTAATCTACATTATCTAGTGTACATCTAATAGGGAATCATGCCCGTAAGGATGGACAGATATTTTTTTTTGATGGCTTCGGCTCTGCTGGGACCTATACGTCTAAACAGCTATCGAATACTATTGTGAGAACAAAAGTTTTAATACAAATAACTGTCAAAATTAAAGCAAAAAATAAATTATACAACTTCGGGTACAGCTTTTTAAATATTGAAATAGTCGTTACTGGAATAAGAAAAATCTAAGTATATTTACTAGTATACTTTTAAAAAATATATCCATTTTCTTAATCCAAGCGAATTCTATTTTCTGGAGAAAGCGAGATGAGACCAGAGTGACGATATTGGTATTTCTTGTCCAATTAATTGTTTTTATTTTATATTCCACTGTCAGCGGTTCGGTAAATATATATATATATATATATATATATATATATATATATATATATATATATATATATGTGTGTGTGTGTGTGTGTGTGTGTGTGTGTGTGTATAATATATCAAAAATATTTCACTTTAATATTTCCTTCAAAACCTTCTCTTTCCCGTTCTCATTCCTTAAAATCTTTTTCCCAGCCTCTCAATGTCTTCATGAAAGGAGCGTCCTCGACTTAAAATTCCATTCGACACGTTTTCCAGCTGCCGCCGGCCGATGGTTATTCGTTTTTCCCGATCTTAAACTTAAATTCGCGGAATAAGTGGGAAAATTCTTTCTCTCTTCGCTCTCGAGGGCAACTCTGTTCGAGCAGAGGGATTGTTGTGTCTTTCCTTTATCTGTCGTTGACTAGTTAATATATCCATTTTAGCAGATCTAAAACAAAGTTTTAATTAGACTTGTCCCAGTCTCTTTCAATGGCCCGACTGCATCGTTATCAATGGCAGCTGATTAGCCTCCTCCTTTCCCAGTAGCCGTGCAAGTAAAAATAATAGTGGCTACATAATCACTGTGATGGGCAGGTATTATTGTGAAGGATTTCACACACACACACACACACACATATATATATATATATATATATATATATATATATATATATATATATATATATATATATATATATATATATATATATATATATATATATATATATACAGACAGACAGACATATATATATATATATATATATATATATATATATATATATATATAGATATATAGATAGATAGATATATATAGATATATATATATATATATATATATATATAGAGAGAGAGAGAGAGAGAGAGAGAGAGAGAGATAGATAGATAGATAGATAGATAGATAGATAGATATAGATAGATAGATAGATACAGATAGCTATAGGAATAGATAGATAGATAGAGATAGCTATAGGAATAGATACATATAGGTATAGATTCATACATATATAGAAATAGATACATATAGGCATGTACACATATAGATAGATACCGGTATATACAGATAGATATAAGAATAGATACGTATAGATATACACATTGATACAGATACATATATAAAAAAAAATACAATATAGGTATCTACAGATCGGTATAAAATTAGATACAGGTATATACACATATAGATGCAGTTAGATGTAAGAATAGTTACATTTAGGTATATACACATTGATATTATATATATATATATATATATATATATATATATATATATATATATATATATATATATATATATATATATATATATATATATATATATGTATATATATATGTATATGTATATTATATATATTTATACAGATATAGGGATAGACACATATCTGTAGATACAGAAGAATATAGGAAATGATATATATAGGTAGATAAATATTGATATAGATACATATAAATGCATACAGAGGAATAAATTTTCGAAATGCTCCCTGTTTTATTGGATCCTAGCGACTTGCATTTTTTGAAGAAGGCGGGGGAAATGTGTGCGATATTATCGGTATTTCTTGTCCAATTAATCGATTTTATTTTATCTTCCACTCGCACACGTTCGGCCCCTTTTGCATATCCAGCGAATTTTATTATTATTTGTTTTTTTACCCTCACTCCCTGCGAGCGGCAAATTGCTGGCAGAAGGCCTCTTAAGATGTTTTTTTTTACTTTTTTCCTCGAGGCTTCTGCAGTGTCTCCAGGAATTCGTGTTATTTGCCTTAAAAACGGAACGAATTTCTATTTGAACCCCGGCCACTCGGCAACACATTCCGAGGGTTGAGGAGAAGGGAATGGATTCCGGGACGTTTTCTCTCTCTTTTTCTCTTTTTTTGGTCTTTAAATCACTTTTATTTGCGGGAGTGAATTTCCGTGTTTTCGATACTTCTAAAGGCTTCTAAAGTGTTTATTTAAATGCCGCCTGAACGGAAATCTCTGCTAGTAATGCGCTGATGCGGATTTTTATAATAATATCTCCTTAATCAATGCAGGTATTGTAATGTACTTACAACCTCTACACCAGTGTTCGGTTACAAAGGGGAAACACAGTAAAAATATAATACTTTATACTGAGATTCAGATGTTTATTCTGTACATTCATTTACAAATAGATCCTTGGTTATCCTATATCATAATCATCAATTATTTATGTCTTATATTTACACCATAATTATTATATTTCTCTTTATAACGTGTAATTATTCAATTAAAAGATTAAATCATTAATAGAGGCCTAAGTGACTGTAAATATTATTTTATCTTTACCTTCATTAAATGCTCAGGGGAGCAGGCACGGGCTTTCCTCATGCGATGCGTCGGTCCTTCAGTGGGTCAAGAGGGTCAGGTAGAGGCTTCCCTTCATGAGGTGAGCCGGTCCGGGTGTTCGGGCGCACGGGACGAGTCGGTGCTGTTGGATTCTTGTCCCACTTCTCTCGAATCCCGACTTCCACTCCTCTCCTTAACTTTGTTTCCAAACTCCTCACCTCGGTTGCAACGCCCATTTTTTCTTCCTTTCCAATCGCTTGTTTTCGGGAAATTTTTCCACATCTGCACCCCCTTCGGGAGTGCAGGTGGGCTCGTTAAAGTAGTCCCTCTTGTGCAAGCTGACATTATTTTTAGCCCCTGCCCTCATAACTCAAGGTTACATCTCTATGCGAGCTTGACCGTTACGCTGCCATTCCGTGATCTATACCTTCTCTGCGGGGGTCCCTAAACTCGATGTGAACAATTGGAGTCCTAAATGTCTCTAGGAAAATCCTCCCACAGCTGTGCATGCACGTGCAGATCAACGTGGGAAAGTACCTCGATACAGCAGGTAAATTAAAGGCTAATGTTATCAATTTCTGACGTTTTTATTCAATAGATCTCCCATAAAATATTTTCATTTCTATGAATACACACAAACATGTGTATACATGTACCGGGTGATCAAAAAGTCCGTATAAACTTTAAAAAATCATAATAACCGGAAAAATAACCGAAATAAAAAACGGTTTGCAGGGTTAGTATCGCTAGGGCATGGGATTTTTTTGGGAAGAGAAAAAAAATAACTCAAAAAGAGTCGATAGAGGGCGCTGATGTACACAAGTCAAAGAAAAAGACAATCAAATAACAAACGGAGTGCCTCCAAATCGTTTATTAGAACAGTATGTGTTCCACGTGACCACCACCGCAGGGGATGACACACTGCAGGCGAGTCAGAAATCCAGCAACGGCAGAGTGCAGCGGGTCCGGTTGTATGCAAGACACCTCTCGGCGGATTGCGTCTGTCAGTCCAGAGAGATTGAATAGATTGGATCGATACACCCGAGATTTCAAATATCCCCACAACTAAATGTCTGCCGGGTAAAATCTGGAGACAGAGGAGGCCATGGAAACCTGAAACGTCTGCTAGTGGTTTTGTTTTCCCCGAATGTCTGGATCAGGAAATCCTTGACCGAATGAGCAGTGTGACTAGTTGCCCCATCTTTCATAAACGTGACGGTAGATAGCGCATCTCTTTCACGCAAAGCTGGCACGACAGTCTCATTTGCATATTTCTACCGAAGTCGCTCGTACCAGATCCATCTGTCGACTGTTTTTCAGTTACTTTTTTCCGTTTTAAAAAATTTCTATGTCCTAGCGATGCTAACCCTGCTAACCGTTTTTTATTTTTATTATTTTTCCGGTTATTATGAATTTTTAAAGTTTATACGGACTTTCTGATCACCCGGTGTAAATATACGTGTGTATACGTATATATGTATGTAATATATCAGAATTCTTACACTTAGCTTAAAATACCTCTTAAAACTTCTTATTTTCACCTTCTCAATCCTTTCATAATTATTTTTCCTGAGACAAAATATCTTTTTAAAACGATTGTCCACGACTTGATATCTTCGAACCCATTCCGAAAAGCTTTCTCTGAAATACAGGCAAATGTTCTGTCCACTCGCAGCATTTTCCAACTGTCGCTGCTGAAGGGCTCAGTTTTTCCTCTGATCTAAGTTCCTTTTTACTGTTCGCTGACTAATTTGTCGGTTCCTTGGGAAAATATTGCGCGTTTCACTCGCTGTGTACCCGACTTTATATTTTCGTGTGTCGTTCCTTTCTCTGTCTTTGACTGAGAAACATGTGCTTTTGGTTAGTTCTCAAATAAAAGTTTAAGTTCCACGTTGGACTGCCGCTTGCTTCTTTTAATGAAATAGTCCGACTGCTAGCTGCTTAGGCTTCTCCTTGCGCAAAAAGCTTCGGCAAGTAAAATAATTAATGCTAATCTTATGTCAGCGGATTTATTTATACCGCATTACATGCATGTATATATACATACAAAAAGGTATGTATATATGTATGTGTGTATATATATATGCGTGTGTATATATGTGTGTATGTAATGTATATATATATATATATATATATATATATATATATATATATATATATATATATTGTCTGTGTGTTTATAATAGAACTCCTTCTAAACGGCTGGATTGATTTTGGCGAAATTTTGTATGTAATTAGGTCAATTCGAGAACAGATTAGATTTCCGATTGGATCAGATAGAAAATGTTTTTTAATCATAAATCCAGAATTACGCACTTTTTGAGATTATTCTAAACCCTTCGTTGCGGACGTATCTGAGACACATTGGTCGGAGCAGTTCGAGATGTCACGGGATCGAATCCTCGTAAAAGCGATGTGGGAATTTTAACTAGATCCCGGGAATTCTCGTACCTAAGCCCGTCCCGCCGACTGCTGACCCAGAGATACATCGGTGGGGAGGGTTTCGAGCGACATCATAATAATCTCAACAAAAGCGCAATTATGGATCTTTAATAGGAAAAGAACATTTTCTATCGGATCGAATTGTGAATCTAAACCGTTCTGGAATCGAATTAATTGTATACACAATATTTCATCAAAATCAATCGAGATATTTAGGAGGAGTTCTATCTAAATACAGGCACAAAAGAATTTTATATATCAAGATATATATATATATATATATATATATATATATATATATATATATATATATATATATATATATATATATATAATGAGACTGACTTCTCGATGGGGGGTTGCAGTCATGGTCATAAAAATGATACCGTTTCAGCTAAAGACCTTTATTAAGACAACTTTGAAGGACGGGTTCCCACTTGAGATATTTTCCCACAGATGTTGACCCAGGTGTTACTTGTCTTGTACATAGAACTTCATGCTAGCTGACCCTTCAGTTTGTCCCTATGATGAAGTGGGAACCCGTCCTTCAAAGTTGTCTTAATAAAGGTCTTTAGCTGAAACGGTATCATTTTTATGGCCATGACTGCAACCCCCCATCGAGAAGTCAGTCTCATTACAGATATATATATATATATATATTATATATATATATATATATATATATATATATATATATATATATATATATATATATATATATATATATATATATATATATATGTGTGTGTGTGTGTGTGTGTGTGTGTGAGAGAGTCAAACACACACACATGTATTTGTGTATACAAATACAGACATATAAAAATATTAAAACTTTTACTATTATGAAATGTTTACTGTTTAACACAAAAATGTTAAAATGTTCTTACTTTTTCTATGTATGTTTGAATACAGCGTCGATGCACTTTAAACATTGATGTCTATATTTCCATTTATACTGGATACAATTGAAGAAACCTATAAAACGACTTAATCAGTTTCGGAAAATTACTTATGGATTGACTGTGTAATAATTTTAGAACCTTTGTTAATTTCGGATATT
>CM063509.1:3276256-3301256 GCA_032207245.1 Pardosa pseudoannulata
CACCTATAGCGCTCGTGGAGTAGCTCGGAATATGGATATGCCTTACAGTACGGTACGGAAAATCTTACGAAGATTATCAACTTCTAAATTATTGTTTCAAAAACAATCTATTTCTAACATTTTGAAGATAATAACATACAAAATTAAAAGAGAAAAAAAAAATTCCCTTTTTGGTACGTTTTTTTTTCAAATTTATTCCACAGGCAAGGGTTTATAATTGAATGAATCTTGAAATATACTTCACAGTCGTTAAATTTAAGAATAAATTATATCAAACCGCTCCGAACAATATTAGCCCGTCCCTGCCTTAATATATAGACAGTTTTATCGTGTACATGTGTTATCCAGTCCTTGTAATTAATGTATATATATATATATATATATATATATATATATATATATATATATATATATATATATATATATATATTTATATATATATATTTATATATATATATATTTATATATATATATATATATATATATATATATATATATATATATATATATATATATATATATATATATATATATATATATATATATATATATATAATATATATATATATATATATATATATATATATAAGGAAATGAGATGGGGTTGATGAATGCTGAGATTCGTGGCACATTTGTATGGCAGCAGAATGAATAAGAGAACAACCTAATCTGGACAGAGCAAAATATTGCGATTGTGTCCTCCATCCATCTGGGGAATTCGATCTGTTATTCGGAATCCTCTTTTCATCACGTGACCCTAACAGGCAAATCATCGCATGATCCATGATCCCACGTCACGGCATATCGATGATCGGAATGGCCCACCATTCATCAGTATCGGATTTGTGATAAAGCGCGAATCTGTCCACGCTTGTTGTTGTGTTCTGGAAGTGATGATGAATGCTTCCAGAAATGGAAGGGACGATGTTTCCCGCACACCCCGAGTTCCAAGGTTGGGGACAGGATTTTTTACACCGTATTCGCTGTTTCCTATTGTCGAATGGAAATCTTTAACATTTTAAGGGTTTATATATGCTTTTGTATACATTAAACCGTTAGCTGTGTTTGAACTTGAAAATACGTCAATCGAATTGATTTGGGTTCAGTCGATGTATTCACGGGGTTAGCAAGAAATAAGCTTCCCCCCTTCTGAAGACTCTAGAATATGTTATGTTTTTCCAAATGAGGTATAACGGTTCTGCGTACCAATGACTTATGCCAGGTCTGTTGAGATAACACAAAGAACTAAGACACCAGATACATATATATATATGATGATCAAAGACTTTCCCTTTTACAGACTTTTTTTTATTATCATATCTAATTTTGAACAATATGGTGACGCAAAATAAAATATAATCAACCTCAATATGGAGAGAATGTTCAAGCAACTCCCGCAGATGACGCTATCTTCAGATGAGCGAAAGGGTTGAGCATTCAATGCCTCTGTTGAAGTTTTCCATTCGCTCCGTCTTGGCCTGCTTTTTCTCTGAAGGGGCCTTCCAATATGCCGAGCAATATCCAAAGAATACTGTTGCCAAGGACAAAGACGACTGACCCGCGGTAGCAACCCCTCTTGTCCGATGGGGTCGGAGGGGGGGGGGCACTGACATCGCCCTCGTTCCTCGGTCAGTCTCCCGCAAGGGCATTTTTCAACAGTGTAACTCATTGTTACAAACTGGAACCTCGGATAATTCAAATGATATGCTAGATATTTATTTATATCTAAAAAAGTTAAGTACAAAAATTCGCTTATAGGTGACGCTGTAAGACATATGGTATTTATTTAGTTTCATTAAGTTAAGTCGAGCATTAGATTCTTATCTGCTGAAAGTTGCAAGGAAAAGCGCTAATTGTAAAACTGTTTTATCGGATTTTTCAGTCCTCTGATGTTGAAAGGTTAATTATTTAGAGCTGTTTTTACTTCTATCTCGATGAACGAATGGTAGTGCGATGCTCTTCGGTACCGGAAAACGCGGGTTCTAGTTCCGCTGCGGGTAGGGATATTTGTAGCTATTCGGAAATGTCTTTAAGCAGTAGGTCCCGGTTTCAGCCATCGGGAGCAGAGCAGTAGACCGTAGCTTTACAAACTAAACTTATCTCTGCTAGATCCCATCTTCAGAGATATATCCCTAAACACTCCTTCGTTCGAAAGCCCCTCAAATCGTTTATTCCTTTCTAGTGATAGTAAATTTCTTTTAAGCGTAGGTTAAAATGGACGAATGAAGGTGTTTTAAAGGGGTTACTTTGAATGTGTAGATCAATATCTGCCTTATTTCAGGAAGTAAACTTTTTTTTTTTTTTTGGTGAACATGGATCCTAAATAAATTTTGTCATTGTTTCGAACTTAGGATTGTCAGCTGAAAGATAATATGACAGTGTTGCAGCCATTTTTAAACGTAGGAATATATACTTCGTTCTTTCTTGGATAATAATGAGGCCCATTGGTGTAGTCTTTCTATCAACAGCTTCAAATGATTCCAATGGATTTTTTTTTTTTGTTTCTGGCAACAAGAAACCGTATCAGCTGAGTAGGGCAGTCTTCTCTTCTTTTATAACTAAATAGTAGAACTGTGTTTTAAAACTAGATTGAATGATCACGGTTCACGCTTTCTCCCAAAAATAGCTGAACAATCTTTAGTCTCATTGGCACAAAATGACGCGATTCTGTTTATGTGGGATAGACGTGTATTGTTGTTCGGACATTCTAAAGAAAGCCGTCCTCTTATGTTGGTCAGCTGACCGGTGCGTTTTAACTTTCATAAATTTAAAATTACACAACATTTGATTTGTGTTTCTGACTGAAAGTTAATTAAGAGTTACTTTTGCCCAATAAACTTTGTTAAACTAAATAACAAGGGCAAATCTTCAGTGTAATTGATGGATAATAACGGTACTGGTTACACGCATGCACACACACACTCACACATACACATATATTATATAAATATAAATATATATATTATATAGACATATATATGGATATATATATATATATGTCTATATTTATGTATATATATGCATTGTATACGTTTATGTATATGTATGTATATGTATATATATGTATACGTATTTATATGTACATATCTGTATATATATATATATATTATATGTACATATATGTATATATATATGTATATATATATGTACATATATGATATATATATATATATATATGCGTGTAGCTGTATATGTATATATATATATATATATGTACATATATGTATATATATATATATATGTATATATATATATATATAATATGTATATATATATGTATATATATGTATATAATGTATATGTATATATATATATATATATGTATACATATGTACATATATGTATATATATATATATATATATGTATATATATATGTATATATATGTATATATATGTATATATATATATGTATATATATATGTACATATATATGTATGTATATATGTACATATATATGTATGTATATATGTACATATATATGTATGTATATATGTATATATATATATATGTATATATGCATATATATATATATAGTATATACATATATATATAGATATGTATATGTATATGTATATATATATATACATATATATATATATATATATATATATATATATATATATATATAGAAAGAAGAAATAATGCACTTATATGAGCATTCTGCAGCATTGGAAAGAAATATGATCGGTCAGCGTTGACACATGACTCGACGGATCGTGTGACGTCATCAGTGGCCAGTTCGCCCTCTCTGTTGTCGATAAACAATGTGTTCCCGTATCCAGTGTCTTTTTTTTTCTTGCTTGATGTGCTCGATTCGCGATCTATCGGCGTTTTCTCTTTTTATGTGGACCCTTGGGAAATGATATCTCTGATTGCAAAGCAGGAAAATAATGGAACGCGTATGGTTTTAGTCTTATAAATATATGTCTCTACTTCCAGTTAGCTATAACGAGTTTACTTTTTGTGTGAGTGTACCTATCTTAGATTATACTTTTTTTTATACAGTCAGATTTTAAACACAATTTCAATGGATAATTAACTCGTTACCTGTAAAAGAAGAAAAAAGTGGTAGACGAGTTAACTACTATTTTCAATATTTTTATATTTATGGGAGATGATAATGGATGACAGTCCTTTTTGCTTAACTCTAAAATTACGGCGGTCTTTGTATACCTAGAATTACGGCGGGTGTCATTTTGACCCCTTGATAAGATCTGCCTATTTCTCTATATGATATAATATATTTGTGAAAAATAAATTAAAATAACGCAAATTATGACAACGAAAGTTTGTTTTTAAAAATATACAAACTTTGCAGTTATGTAGGATCAACTAAACGATTTACTACGTTCTCTCCTAAACTTTGATCACTTGGTCTCATTTCATCTTTTCCAAAATATGGAAATCCGTTTAATAAGTATTTGGTCCTAACTTCTACTTCTAGCCAAAATTTTATTCCGAATTTATCGAGCTTGTTACGCATATACTGCAAAAAACTGCATCTTGTTTTTGTAGTGAATAACTGTTCATCAAACGTAATATTTTCATTTGGTTTTTATCAAAGCTTACAATCTTCTATAAAAGTATTCCATACCTAGGATATTAGTGTAAATTTATCCCACTGCAAACGTGAAGACCTTGTTAGTTTTTTTTCAAAACGAAGAAATTTCATAACTTCCGGAAACCTATCTCTACTCATAGTTTCAAGAAAAAACTTTGGTCCCCAAGTCTTGGACCACAAACTAAGAATTGGTAAGCCCTTGGCGGCTAATGCCCCCTTACGTACAACAACGCTATTGAACGCTTCCAGTTCTGCTAATAAAATAGTGAAAGAGTCATTATGAAGTTTACACTTGTCTTCAACATCAGTATATAGCCTACCGTATTTCTATAATCATTTGTTAGGGATAAAATAAAAATAAGATTTTCTTGAAATCTTTACTATTTCTTAAATCACAATGATTTAGGAAAAGTCAAGAAAGGATTAAGATATTTGCAAAAAAACAGAAGAGCTGTCAGAGATAAAAGTTCGCTAGGTGTCAAAATGACCCCTTCCGTAATTCTAGTGTTAAATGACATCATTTTCAGCATAAATATATAAACCAAAAAAACGTACGTATTATCTCTATTAATTACCAATTCTTTTTATTAAAGTCTAGGAGTCTATTTCACGGAATCATTAATATCTAACGTTTAAGTTATTTATCTTTGAAAATTAAGAAGTTCGTCCGTTCGTTCGTTTGTTTTTTTGCATAACCCCACGGTTTGCGATCGATTTGCTCCAATTTGGACATCATTCCTATATATATACCGCCCAATAATCGTTGTCACTATTAACAGTTTGACGGTTTCATTTTTTTCCAGAATTCGGTCAAAAAGATGTCACATATTTTTATTGCATTTTTTTTTCTCATTTTACATTTTTAAGTAAAGATATGTTATTAAAATTAACATTTCTAATATTTTTAAGCATTTATTACAACTATTTTTCTTTCTATGAAAGCATCATAGAACCGAAGTTTACCTTTATTCTCTTCGATATCCAAGTTCATTTGTGGAATTCCAGCGAAAGCCAATCTAGGAGGCGGATCCGAAGGATTATCACATTTAATTTCAAAAAATTGCCTCGCTCGACCGATTCCATCTGTACTACTATCAGAGTCGCTACTATCCAGGTCATCTAGTCAACTTTAGCTACTATCATTTACATATAATTCAGTTTCTGATTCCGAGTCGCAGTTCGAATCACAAGAAGTTAGCTCCATAAGCTCTGAATTATCTATTATTTAAAAGTAAAAATATATTATTCAACTCTTACATCCTTAAAATTATCAGGCGGTTAGTAATCTGCTAACCGTTTGAGTGCGGCGAAAATCGTGCCATGTAACAAAAACCTTAAAAAAAAAACACCTAATAAAAAAAACAAATTTCTTAGTATTTGTGTTGATTTTACTCAATTATTTTTTAATAAATAAAATTAAAAATAAAAAGTCTATGTATAGTAAACAAAAATGTTTTTTATTTATTTTATAATAATTAGTAAAAAAAAAATTTATTTAAGAATTAGAAACTTTTTCATTGTATTTTCCTCATTATCTTAAATTTACTCTATCATTGTATTTCAATAATTATAAAAAATTTTGACGAAATTGGATTTATACCCAATTTGTTATATAAAATTGCTCATATCAATAATGTTTCAATAATTAATTTTCTATTTGCATACTTTTATAAAAATTACTTTTAAAATATCAATCATGTTTAATAAAAAAAAGTATTTATCTCGTTAAAAATTTCGGTAATTTTGTTTTCTGACACACATATTTTTATTAGAATCATGCGCAAAGGAAATACGGGGGTTGGAACAAAAATCATGTGCAACTATTTTTTTTTTTCTTAAGATAAGTACGGTTGGAAAATGCAATATACAGACGAAAGAAAACAGAATACAACTGAAATAACGTCACACACACTTTATTACGGTAGTACACAGGGCAAAATGCTTCACGGTGCAATACAGTACACATAATTACACGATAAAATGTGCTCTTAAAGTAGTCCAAAGCTACTTAACGATGTGTGATCCGCGTTCACTGTCACATTTTTGACAATTTTGAAGTAATGCATATTTAAATGGAAAAATGAATTAAGTGTAGCGTTTTTATATTGTAAGTTTGAAATGCCATAAAATAGAAAATTATAAAAAAAAAAAATCATCCATATGTCTTTAAAAAGTAGAAAAAAAAAGAAACTTTTAACCGGTGGCATATTATAAGAAAACACTTCAGCACTCAAACGTTAATGCAGTACTGCTGGACGAGATCTTCCTTGTTAACGCGTCACTAAAATTACTTGAAATATTTCGTTAACCACTATGAATACTAGTTGCATTTGGCCAATATTTTGCTGTGTATTTCTTTTAGTCAACAAATGCTTGCATATTGCGATGCACGCCACTGATATCGCCGTGATGAATGCAGTGTTGCCGTGGAAGAGATCTTCCATCATGTTAGATTTTTCCCCCTTCCATCTTTTGATACGGAAACCTCACCGCGTCACAAAAACAAATTTGTCATCCCTCTTTTGTTTCTTGTTTTATTTATTTCCTCTCTCTCGCGGATCAAATAAGTGGATGTCACGTGACGGTAGGGCTCTCTTCTTTCTCTCTTACGACGGCAGAAAAGAATTATACGGCTACTTCAGACTACTGCAAAGACTGTTTTTTTGTTTCTGCGCCGAGCAAGTGCAGAGGATTTATTGCAAAAATTTGCTCTCAGGATTTTGATAAATAGGAACGTCACACTACTCATTCTATGAATGAATAACTATATTGTTTAACTATGTTTTGTTATGTTGGTATCTAACCTGATTTTATTCTCATCATTCATTCATTAACTAGCTGCGACGCGTCCAGCCCTCCGTCTGGGCATACGTCTTTAGTGACTTCGCGTGATTTTGAAAGCACTTTCATGAAATTATTAGCATTTATTAGCAGCCAACTGTTTATCCTATAATTTTGTAATTTTTTCTTCTGTAAGAAAAGAAAATTAAATACATTATCCATTATAAATGGCAGATCTCAGATTTCAGCGAAAATATGTAAATACTCTATGAAAGCCCAACCCCTGATCTGTCGGAATTTTAATCGAATGCCCGAGCAAAAATTTTCTTTTTCAAAGTTAATATACATATTCTATTGTTAATTCTAAAAAGAAATATATTTTTGTGCAGTTTATTTATCCTTGACTGGAGTTTGTAGGACTGATTTCCCGCCCATCGATGTCTCGATTTTTCTGTAAAAAAGACAAGTATTAAAATAAAAAAATACTTTTTAATGGTTCTACTGTATATCGAGCTGAAATAAACCGATATTTTTTCCAGTTTTTGGTTCAGTTCCAGTTTGAAGTCCTGGTTATGAGTTATCGTGGTTAAAGTGTGATAAAAATCAGCATTAGAATATCGTCTAGGAATAAAAAATCATTTCGGAATTCACATGGATAATCGAAGCGGAATTAGAAATAACCCTATAAGAACTTTTGTCTTTTCAGGATTAAATAATTTATAACTAAGCACCATAACACTTTAACTTATAAATTGCATAAATCGTTTTTAATGTTGCTAAGAGTGCTAACTGAGTTGTACTAGATCATTTTACCACCAGAGTCGGTAAATTAGGTGAAGTACGAAATAAAATTCAAGTTTGATGTTACTTCCTTTTTTCCCCCTACCGTTATTTTCTCAATCATCGAAACAAAGAACTGTAGCACACGCAATAAAATCTTTAATCAAACAGACATTTCGCCACAATTCTGAGTTTCTTATCGCAAAATAATGGGGCATCGATCGTGAAAAGAGGGGCGGGAACCTATAAAAATGTATATGGGAATCGAGCATTGTATTCTTTTTCGGAATAAAAAACTGAAGCAATAAATTACGAAACCAGACTTTCTTTTTTTTGAGTCATCAAAATAAAACTAATAACTCTTTTGCATAAATCACCTCTTAAGCATTTATCAATAGCGATCGGGTTATTAATTTTTCATTTTACATCTTTTTTATTCCTCTAAAAGATGTTGTTTTATTTTATTGCTTGTGCCCTTCAATACACTAAAATCACAAACTCCTTCCACATGTTGGACTTTTTCTTTTATAATTTATTAGAATAGTTTTGAGTGGTACATAACACAGTTTTTTGTTTCCGTTGTATTTGAGGTAATAATAATGTAATTTGTCAAATTCTGTTTCTAGCTAATAAATTGAGCATTTTAGTGATTTCTTATAGCTTACGTTAAAGTATCCGTCTACATTAAAAAAGTCATTTTTTGCCAAAAATCATAATTTTTTTAAATTTCTCTGTTGTAAAATTCCAACTTTTAGGCTTCTAAATATGTTTTTGTTTTGTCTCTACGGCATTTTAAAGAAAAGTGACAGCTGTTTAAACATCAGTGACAGCTGTCAAAACAAAACAGAAGTACCGACTTCGGAACCGGAAGTTGTGAAATTTCAAAAGCCTTTTAAAGAGCATTTTTTGGACAAAAATTTTTAAATTTTCATGAATATTAGGTTAAACATTTTTCTAGTATTTTTAATAATTAGCAACTTGGAAATTAGAAAGTTTGGAAGCAAGGAAGTGTGGGGAATTTTAAACGTGTATTTTAACTTTTTGATAGTTAAAGTTGCTTTCATAAACTTCCAATGCATTTTTCTAGGAACGATATTTTTAATAAAATGTTGAAACTTGAAACGTGATTTCTCAAAAAAAAGTTCTTAGTATATTTTGTTGAAAATTATTATGAATACTTTTGATAGTATTTACTAGTGAATGAACTAAAAGCTTTGAATTTGGATAATTTTTAATGATACACTGATAGTTAGATATATAGGTAATGAAAATTCGCTAAAAATTCCATGTGTATGATTTTGAAAGACCAAATTTTTTACCAAATGTAAATGAAGCAAAGATTTGAGGTGATTCGCTAGTCCAGTGTATATGAAATGTGTTTCATCAAAAAATATTGAAATAATTTAATTTATTAAAAAATGAGACCTTTAAAAATCGATTTTTTATTAAATTTTCTTCATTTATTAGAAATTTTATAAAAACTTCTCCGGAAATAAATTTTTTAAGTGCCTTTCTCTATGATAAAATAAAAAATAAATCTAAAAATGTAAAAATATGAACTAGTTTCTACGTTTAAAGAAAAGAGTTCTCCGAACGTAGACGGATACCTTAAAGAAAAACATTGAATGTGTAATTAATTTTCTATAAAAATGTCCAATTTTTTTTTATAATAATGGTGAATATGAGATAGGAAGGGTAATATGGAACACAATATAAATTTTGTGATAAATAATTCTTTCAAGCCATAAATTATTTATCTGTATGTAAAGCTTTATTTCGCATATTAATGTACTCAGTTATATAGGAATCGTATGTACATATGTAAAAATGTATAGACCTAGTTTTACTTTGCCAAAGCACTTCCGTTTTATCTTCATTACCGTGATGTGTGTTTAGCATTTCTGCAGAAAAAGATAATTTTCAATATATTATATAAGACTGAGGTTATAAATCTTTTTTCATAGAAACAATTACAGAACATTTCATTTAAAGGGAGGAGAAAACGAGAAATCCGCGTATCTGCTTCTTCATGAAGAAGTACATTCACGTGTGATAAAGACCTCACGCTGCCATCAATTTTTTTTTATTAAAGTATTCTTGAAATATTAATTAGTTATTCGGTATTATATAAATTTCATAAATATTCTCTTTAACAATAATATGGTTTTAACATCTACGATGCGCATCCAGAAAGAAAGTTTCCCCATTTAAAAGAAAAAAAGAACTCAAACTTTTACGGACATATTTATTGGCAACAAGTACAGCCATGTTTCAGCTATTTTTCGACATAGCCACCACCAGAATGGAGACACTTGTCGTTTGTGGGATCCATTTTTGTATCCCTCTGTCGTAAAAATCTGCCGAACGTGAATGGAACCTTTCTGTCCCAGAACACCCTGCACGTCCCTTTCCTTACCGACAGCGTCTGTTTGAATTTCGTCTTGACCGAAGATTCACTAAGATGCCAATGCATTGACTGCTGCTTGGTTTCCGGGGTCAAGTGCGAAATCCAAGTCTCGTTTGCCCGCGACGATCCCGTCGAGGCACTCGTCGCCGTCGTCGTGATATCGTAGCATGAATTTCAGTGCTGTTCCTAAGCATTGAATTTTGTGTTCGAGTGTCCGTCTCGGCTCATAGAGTTGACAGAGCTGACGATGAATTTCAGTGGACTGAATGCTTTGTGCATACGAGATCACCGACCGAACTTTGCAGGCGGCAGGAGAAGGAATTAAGAGTTTCCATTTAGGACCACTGCTACCCTGCTACTGTCATGAATCGGGACCTGTCCAGCTGGCATAGGATTGATACGTCATAGTTGTGTTACACACGCGCAATTGACACGGCTAATTACGCTTACTTTAAAGGGGAAAACATCGGGAAACTGACTTTCTGGATGAGCCTCGTATATACCCTTATAATATTTGTTCTATATACCAGTTTCTACTTTTGAGAAAATAAGTAGAATTATAATTAGGCTTATTCTCTGTCGAACATCGGTAATGAGTAGTGGCCATAAAATTAACTCAAATTTGCGCATTACCTAAAATTTACTTAGCAGATTTATATAAAAGAGAGTTTTTCTGACTAGAGTCTCTATAGATGGATTTTGGGCGATTGGAAGAATAATGCAAGTTTTGTACCACGTGACATGTTTGGAATGTAATACTATCTTTTTATCATATGATGTAGTATTATGCATTTATCGTCACATACATTATAATAAAAAGTATTTAAAAAAAAGTATAAAAATTTACAAAAGATGCGAGTTAATATTTGAATAGACAGCTGTTTTTTTCCTTTCTGTACACTTCCAAAGATTGTAATGTTTAGAACACTTCAATTTAATCATTATCTAAATGGTTTGGTTTGGCTTGGAGTGCTACGGTCTACTTTTTTGCAACACGGGGGCTAATGAACCGGGTCCTACTGTTTAAAGCCGATTCCGAACGGCTACAAAAGTCCATACCTCAGTGTGATCGGTGACAGCTGGCAAAGGTGTTGAATAGCCAGAAAGTTTACATCTATAGGATAGAAAGCTTTTGGGAAAGGATCGAAAGGATTTTAAGTCGAAATCGCTCCTTTGATGAAGACATTGTGAGCCTGGGAAAAAGATTTAAAGGAATGAGAATGGGAGAGAGGAGGTTGTTAAGGATAGAAAGTTAAGTTGAATAATTTATATATATATATATATATATATATATATATATATATATATATATATTATATATATATATATATATATATATATATTTACATATATATATATATACATATATATATATATATATATATATATATATATATATATATATATATATATATATATATATATATATATATATATCCATACACATAGTAAGATTCGAACCCACGAACTCCGGTACCGAAGACAAGAAATGAAAAAAATAAGTATTTCTAATAACTATTTTTGAGAACCGTTTTCCATTTCTGTTTCGATTTTTATGTGCATCGAATAATTTTAGCGTCGGCTGTTGCATTATTGCTATTATCTCTCGACTAAATCGCAGACAATTTATTGCCTGGCATTATCTTATCTTATCTTTTCTTTTCCTTCAACATCAACAGCAAGGAAATTGAATGATAGACGATATTTTTCCTTACCCTATATCGGTAGACAAAGGAAATGGCATACCGTATCGTTCTTCATTCGAAACATTTTCTGCAAACGCTTATTGATACACGATACTGTCGGGCTATTCTACCGAATTTCCTAAAAACCTATCGAATGTCGATGATATATGGCATTACCCGATTGTTTCCTGTAACAATAGTAAAAAGTAATTATATAGAATAATTTCTTTCCCAACACTGTCGCTATGTGCAACAAAGACATTTATGAATAGATGTTAGGGTAGGGTAGTCTTGTCTCATTTCCCATTTCGAATGATGAATGGTATCGCCTTACCACGCTCTCTTGTTTCCCCCTTCAGAGCGTTCGTCGAGGTGCTAGACACACGCGCTTCATTACTGGAAAAATAATTCAAGGTACATCAGCGATCGGGTAAATACCACCAGAGAAACTTAGTACGAAAGTAATAGATTTTCATCTCCCCAACATTCTATTTTTTTAAAAGAATCGGAATGCAGCGCGTCATTTGTATTCCCTCCCGACCCTGCGCATTTCTTCTCACAAAAAAAGGAAGCAATTCAGCAATTCATAAGCGACCGCGTTTTCTTCGATTCTTCTTAAGAACCGAAGTTCGCGGCACGCATTTAAAAAAGCACCGCCCCCCCCTTTTTTTCCCTAGGTGAATAGGATCATCGAATAAACCATCAGTTCCTCGCAGACACCGTAAGGGTTTTTCCACCCGCGAAACCTTCATAAAGGAAAAGAGATAATGAAAAAGAGAGAGAAAATACCACGGGGGAGGAAGAAAAATAAAAAAGAGAAATGTCACAAACTGTGGATGACAAATGTTCCTTATTCCAGTTCCTTTCACAGAATATTAGGATCCCCCCTTCTCCCATCCTGAGAAGTTTTCCAAGGAATATTATTAATCATATTCTTTGAATGGGGTGATATATGCAGGTACCAATATATTGCTTTTCATTGTTATAGTTACGAGATGGTCACTTTAAATCGAATGTCGCCATACAGTCGATCGCTACGCACCCCTAACTTGCGGAGAAATTTTCGATGGGGTGCATTACAACGCTCGGATTGGCTAACCTGGAGGGATGATTTATCTAAAATTGTTTCTATTAGTTTGGCAAATAGTGGAAATTTGTCCCGTTCGAATCGATGAAAAAGCCTGTTGCTTCTGAGCAACCGTTTTACCGTGGATAATTATGGGACGACCTGTTGTGATGACCCCCCTTTGTCCAGATCTAACGACCGGAATCGGCTGATATGAAGCCTCCTGAGAATGCAGCTAAAAAAACTATCTGTAATCTTAGCTGGAATTACCAGGTAACTAGAACCGTAACTTAACCCCAGGTATAAAAAGCTTATAACTTTTCGACATTTTTCTTTTACGTAGGTGCTTTGACCTCGTGGAGGCTTTCGCTTATTTTGATCGGAGCCAGCTTTCTAGTGATTAAGTTCGAGAGATTCGTGAATTTCGCTCCTATAGGGAACGACAGAGTCTCTACCAAACGCGGGATAAATTGGGTTTCCATTACACCCTTGTGTGACCTTGTGTATTTCCCCACTTGTGTGAGATTATTGAATCTCTTTTTTTCGACCGTGATCATCGTGGTGATGTTATGCAGGCGACCATCCTTTGCATTTCGACTTGTTGTGGGAGATTAGAATCCCCTTGTATAGAGCCTTATTTTCTCAGGAAAAAAAAAGTGATTTCCAATTTTATCGCGATTCTGATACTTCTTCAAGCTATCTCTTCACTCGAGAACATTGAAGTCGTAACACTGTCAATTTGAAGTCTGAGACACCTCAGGAGGATTTTGTTTCGAGGGAGTGGATAGCAGGGATCAAACTGGACTGAACCAATTATGCATTTCACTGTTTTCTAAAACTTTGCATGTTCTATACATTGGATACAATCTATACATCTCATGCTTATCAACATCGAAAATCAGAGAAATTTCATTGGATGAATCCTTGCCATTTTATTGGTCCTCTCGTGGCCATTTGGATCTCCCGGAAATGACAAACCTTCTCATTCCATCTCTTACCGATGCAGAGTACGGATGTCTCTGGCTGCAAAGATATTTGTGGTTTTCTATCCCTGATCTTTCAACTCTTCAGTTTTTTGTGTTATGAACTCACGAGTCCACCCCCTATCCTGTTCCTTCATCTTTTTATACACACACACACACACACATATATATATATATATATATATATATATATATATATACTATAACATATATATATGATATATCCTACATATGTATGTATGTATATATATATATATATATATATATATATATATATATATATATATCCTATATATATATATATGTATATATATATATGTAAATATATATATGTATGTATGTATATATATATATATATATATATATATATATACACATATATATGTATGTATATATATATATATATATATATATATATATATATATCGTCCAGTGTGTATGTGGGCAAAGTCTATGGATTCTTTTTGATATTTCTTCGGTTCTAGCGAAGAACGGTCTCCTTGAATTTGAGATTGATATATGGTTTATGGGGGGCTCGAATTTTTGGCAGCTTTTTCGAAGCCGTCACAAATCGAGATTCAGAAATGAAGGGATTTATTTATCGTCCTTTAAAGAGAAGGAAGGGGAGGATGATAAGCTCTTTTTTGGAGAGGGTTATAAAGGGCCATAATGTTCCTTTGAGGAAATCGGAAGGATTTCGTTGGAAATACTGATAGTTCATTTTTTTCAGATTCGAGAATGAAAAGAAGGTATAATTTTGTTTCGAATTTTGTTCTTTTCCTGTTTCCTTTCCAAATTTCTTTACCGTAATTTTTTATTTCTCTATCTTTCTTTTATATGGAAGTGAATGGATGCGGAATGTGTAGAACACAACGTTAAAGTGTTTTAGCCAGAATTTTTTGTAGATCATAACCCCCTAAGGCATAATATTCTTAGGTAAATTGTTGGCATAGTATGTTTTCTTTGAACCTTTTAAAGGTAGGTGAATGACTATTATATAAACAAATCTCAAATTTTGATTGTCACTTTTGTTTATGTCTTTGCTCATTATAACAATAAGTTATATTTGGTTCAGCATTTTTTTACCTCTTCCATCTGTTCTAAACTTAATCTCTTGAGCCATTAATTATCTTTTTTGTATTCCTCTAACTATACTTTCACTTTAGCATGATATAATTTGTATTTTTTCCACAAAAAAGTTAATTTTTAACAAATTAACTGTAAGAATTCCATGATTTTTTTTCCGTTTTGTGCGCCTGTAACAATAAGTTACATTCGGTTCAGCTCTTTTTACCTCTTCATCGTGAGTCATCGTCAAAGACATATCAATACAGGACCGGTTCGAACTACAAAGAAACCTCGGACTTCTTCAAACCAATAGAAGGGACCGTTGGTTAGGGTAATCGGACCCCCCATCCGCCGTTCTGGAGTGGACCCCTGTTCTTTTCCTCCGAGAGGCAGTCGGAATTTTTTGAGCGGACAAGGTTGCGACCAGAGGAGAGTAAAAGGTGACCGCTGCTGACATCTACGGCTTGCCGGATAGCCCTTTTGAGGAAAATCAACGCCCTATTGTTTTTTAGGGTCGACGCCGACTTGAGAGCAGTCTTCGATATCTACGAATGATAAGTTGACTCCAGTTGTATTCCTTAGGCATTTACTTATTTGTATAAGTCCATTTAATCAAGACATATTTGTCCATGTGTTTATTAATGAGTATTCATTTCTTCTTTTACAAACACTAGGACAACGTAACATTATTTTTACACTTACATCGATAGATTTAATTTAAATCAACTTAAATAGTTTTTACAATTGTTACATTTTTCAAGCACATATTTCACTTTTTCTGAATTTTTCTACAGTTTAAACATTTATTATAGATTTTTACTACATATAATTACCAACGTTTTACATAATTTACTGAATAGCATTTTATTACTGACTATTCAATTTGAAATTTGAAATTTTAATTTATTAATTTATATATATTATGTGCAGTATTAATTTTAACACTTTACCCATTTTCTCACTCGTAATATTTTACATTATAAGCATAACATGCTTTCACATTATAAGTAATGTCAATGCTTGTGCTTACAGTGTAATATAATAAGAAGGAAAAATTACGTACTGTATTAAATATTACTGTAGATAATATATGCAGTCTTAATTTATTTTTTACTCCTATTATCTTATGGGAGGGAAAGTGCTATCGAAAGAGCATATGTTTGGATTTAAAAATTTTATCTTTGCTTTGTTTTTAACAGTGATATTTTACGCACGAGTTTAAACTTCGGCCAAAATTTAGCGCTGATTTTTTCACTGATATTATTAATTAGGAATTAAATATATATTTTCCAAAAGGTCTTGATTTTATTCTTTAAATATAGTTTTTACCACGTAGATTTCCAAGTTATCCAAGTAGATTTCATCTGGAATATTGAATGTTACTATCCGAAGTTGCATTAATGATTTAAACCTACTAAGTGATATGTAGTGCTTCTTTTTTTGTTCCTTTTACCCAAGAATGATTGTTCATATCCTTACTACAATTCTTAAAGGCAGTTAATGTTTGTATACCATGTTGCATCTTAGTCTGCTTCTAAAGGATGGTTGAAAGGTAGAACGCTTCTCTTCGATACAGGAGTTTTATTGGGAAATTGGCTAATTAAATAGGATGCATTGGATGAACCCATTTCGGTCTTCGAACAATTAAAATACCATTTGTTATTCGCACATTCCATAATGGTCGCATTTGTGTTGCTCGAAATGACACTAGCATGGAGTTAAAAACAAAAATTTCCGAATTTTACAAGTTCATTAAATATTTCAGGTGCATTTTTAACTGCCTTATATCGTTGAAATGTATCGGAACTTTGACTATGTAGAATATAAAATAAAAGTTTAATGATTATATTTGGAAAGGTAAAATTCTTTCGTCTGGGAAATTAAAATAAATTTATTATACCTATTTTGAACGGTATTGTTATTGCGCCGAGCGGTCGAGCTGTCACGCCCTAGTCATTTGGGTACGACTTCGCATGGAGCGGAGCTTGATGTTAAATAATTAGAGGCATGGATATTTCAAACTTTAAAAAGTTGATTTATTTAAAAAAAAACGAAAAAACATATAAAGAATAAATTAATTATCTGCACAGGCAACCTTTCATCCAGAGAGTAGATCACTCTAGATCAGGGGTCTCCAAACTTTCCAGCCTTAGGGCCATACTGATTACTCCAGTAAGTTCCGAGGGCCAAAACCATATTATCTTTGTTGCTGGTGGTAAAAAGTGAAATTGTCCACTGATGAACAAAAAGTCCGAAAAAGTACGCAACGTTTAAAAAAGGCTGCAAATCGGACTAAAGTCCGCAAAACGGCAACACTGCATATTATTAATTTTCCTGTCATTATCTGTAATTTCTAGATTAGTCGTAGAGTACGAGCCATGAGGAGTAACGTGACACGACATCTGGTGGACACAAGCGGAAATAGGTAGTACCTTCTATCGCTAACAGATGGCGCTAATAGCACGTACAGAATAATCTCGTTGGTTCGAGAAAGTTCTGGTGTCTTCCACTCACTTCTAGATGGCAGTAATTGGAATATATAAGAAGGCTAGTGGCGCAACCACAAGTCAGTTCCTATGACACTGTTGTGAAATAAAATAGTGCGTACCTCCTTAAAACGTGTTTGTGCGTGTTTAAGTTTAAGACATCTTTGTAACAGTATTTTGATTTGAATTGTTGCTTTTGTGTGTGATTTAGTAGTATGGAAAAGAAGCGAAAAATTGATAGTGAATGCAGAAAATTCAAAGATCAGTGGAACATTCAGTATTTCGTAATTGAGTCCAGTAACAAGGCGCTATGTTTGATTTGCAATGAAAGCATAGCCGTTCTCAAAGAATATAACATTAAACGTCATTATGAAACAAAACATTTTCAAAATTACTCAAAATATACAGGAAGTTTGCGGACAGAAAAATTCGAAGCTATGAAGCGCGGATTGAAATCGCAGCAATCTTCATTTACAAAACTCAAAACTGAACAAGAGGCTGCAACTCGTGCCAGCTTTCGTGTGGCTCTTGAAATTGCAAAACGTGGAAAACCATTCACCGATGGAGAAATGATCAAAGAATGCATAATTGCAGTAGCCGAAGAAATGTGCCCTGAAAAGGTAAATTTATTAAAAACTGTCAGTATGTCAGCAAACACTGTGGCTCGAAGGGTAGAAAACATCGCTGAAAATATATCCTCTCAACTGTTCGACAAAAATGGACATGTTGAGTGGTTTTCTTTGGCCTTGGATGAGTCAACGGATGTGTCAGATACTGCTCAGGTGTTGATTTATATTCGAGGAGTAGATAAAAGCTATGAAGTGCATGAAGAACTTCTTGATATGTATAGTATTCATGGCACAACTACTGGTACAGATATTTTTAAAGGAGTTGAAATGGCCATTAATCAAAAGAACCTTCGATGGAAAAACTTGAAATGTATTACAACTGATGGAGGCAAAAACATGAGTGGGAAAGATAAAGGAGTGGTCGCTCTTGTGTCAAAGGCTGTAGAAAATGACGGTGGTTCAAAACCATTAGTCTTACATTGTATCATTCATCAACAGTCTTTGTGCGGAAAATGTTTGGATATGTCTGAAGTTCTGAAACCAGTCATATCAACTGTTAATTTTATCAGATCTTTTGGGCTGAATCACCGACAATTCCGACAATTTATTGAAGAGATTGGAGAAAATGACTTACCTTATCATACTGCCGTACGTTGGCTTAGTTGTGGGAAAGTCCTTCAGCGCTTTTTTGAACTTCGAGCAGTGATCGAAATTTTTTTGAATGAAAAGCATCGCCCTCTTACTGAATTACAAAACAACGCATGGCTGTGGAAGTTAGCATTCTATGTTGATTTGACAAAACATGTGAACGAACTGAATTTGAGATTGCAAGGAGAAAACCAGCATCTTCCTGATTTATACACTAATATCAAATCATTCCGGAAGAAATTGATACTGTTTCAATCACAACTACGAAGTAAATGTTTTTCACATTTTAAAACATGTGAAATATTCAGTCACACAACTGAGACTGAGTTTCCTATCGATTTTGCAATCGAAACTTTGAGTGCTTTGAAAATAAATTTTGATACTCGTTTCTCGGACTTTGATGCCATTCCGAATCAAATTAAGATTTTTCAGAATCCTTTTGATACTGACATTGACCTAGCCCCGGAACTTCAAATGGAAATGATTGATCTACAGTGCAGTGATATAATTAAGAACAAATATCAAAACTCATCTTTGTTGGAATTTTATAAGTCTTCCACTGACACAATTTGATAATTTGCATAAATTTGCTCGTGGGCTGTTTTCTGTTTTTGGTACTACTTATTTGTGTGAGAAGACTTTCTCCAAAATGAAGTACACAAAAATATTTACAGATCTAAATTAACTGATGAGTATCTTAAATCGTTTTTAATAATTGGTACAAGTAAAATTAGTCCACAACTACAAACTATTGTCAGTGGAAAATCTCAATTACATAAATCTCATTAGTATTTCATATGTCATTATGCTTGTTATAAGTTATGTTTTTATTTAAAATGTATAAAATGTTAGTTGGATTCATTTCAATAATTTGTTAGTTATTATATACTGAAGTTAAATTTTCTGCATATTATACATGTCTTTACTCATTACAATTCTGTGTTTCTTTATCCAACTTATCACAAAAACAATAACAATAAGCCTACAACAATGTTATGAGTAGTTAGCCCATGACCATATCAATGTAGATGTCATATTAATAATTATTCAACATAAAATTAGAATACTTCAGTAAACTAAATTTAATTTGCTATAAAAAATATGTTCTCTAAAAGGAGTTTTCAAGTATGCTAGCTCTCCGCGGGCGGGACAAAATCTGTCCGAGGGCCGGATGTGGCCCTCGGGCCGTAATTTGGAGACCCCTGCTCTAGATCTACCTAACTCATTTCAGAGTTCAGCCGGGTGTTCTTCTCGCTTCTTCTTTTCATAAACAAGAAACATCTGTTTTAACCCCTTCCAGGTTTATTTTATTTCGGGATTATGGGTCAAAAAATGTCAATTTTTAATGTACATACATAGATTTTTAAATATAATAGCATCATTCTCATACAGAATTTCCTAAAAATGAATGTAAAAAAATCAATTTAAATCAATGAGTAATTTACCTGTATAGTTGGCTTTCTGTGCGGCAGAAATCATTAGACTTTGGAGTCAATTCACACTAATTATAAATATAAATCTTAGAATACCTAGCTTTTATCTTGAATTATATTTTATTTATATCCTTTGCATTTACATAACTGATCATGAAATTCTTAATCAAAATTTGATCTTGTATGATACAATCGAAAACACGGTATTGCACAGAGTCCAGCATCGCAATCTGGACAGTAGAACTTTGTTTCTCTCCTTACCTTCTTCTGTCTCTCTTTGAGCATCAAATAATCTAGTAGCCAGAAAAGTAAACAAAAGCATTCGAAAACATAAAAAAAGCACAAGTGAGATAATTCGGGAAAGACTGATTGCACAGTGTCAAATTTCACTGTGCCCGAGCTACACTCGTGATGAACCAGGATGGTACATTTAGCCTGCCCGAGTTCAGCTCGGGAAAAACAGGGAAGGGGTTAAGGGAGATCGTCATTCCCCCCAACTTTGACCCTTGTCCTTGGGGTAGCCGAAGCACCCTTGGCGCCTGGCCGACTCGGTCATACAAAGCCCAATTCCTTTTTCTCTATCGATGTGTTGATAGACGACACGCTTGACACCTCCAATTAACCGCTTGCAATGATGTCTTACAATGGACAAAAATTTACTTAGACAAGCGCTCGTCTAGACCACCGACAGAGAGTGACGCGACACATACAGGTATAAAAACGCGTTATGTGTGTTTTAAGGAAATGTTTTAAAATTTAATTCTTTAATTTAAAAATACGATAACAGGGATTTTTATTTTATTTAAATCTCTATTTTAATTGTAAGCATATGTGTAAAACTAACAACTGCTGCGAAAACGGCTTTTTAAACTCGTAACCATGCACACAGTGTAGCTTTGAGCGTTTCCATACATGATTCTACAAGTGTGTACACTGCAAGCCTATTTCACTACCAAGAAATTCCATTTTCGTGACACTCCCCCCCCCTCTTAAAATTTCTCCAGAAATATGAATGCTAGAAAGAGATTTCCTTTCGTGAACTTCCAAGAAAGTTGAATCAGAACACAACACCGTAAAATTTGAAGGAAAAAAAAATCTTAGAGATTCCTATCTAATATTTATGACTCGCAACACAAAATTTTGTAATCTGAAATCGTGAGTTGTTGATATTTCGCTGTCCCCCGAAAATAAGCCGTAACGAAACCTTGAGCCAAGTGTGGTCAGTACAAATTCTATAGATGGAAATGAAATAATATTAAAAATGTCTTTAATGTTAAAGCCACCTGTACAGTGATAAAATTTCCTTGTATATACATGCAGGCGTAGCACTTAAATTTGCATTTACACTTAAATTTTATTCGGGGGAAATTATATTAAAATGGCTATAAAATTCAATTTTTAGAGATTTGCATTGCCGAGAGGAAATATTACTCTGAACAAATATATATATATATTATATATATATATATTATATATATATATATATATATATATATATATATATATATATATATATATTATATATAATTATATATATATATATATATATATATATATATATATATATATATATATATATATATAAAATTATTTAACTCATCGTTCTTAAGGAAAGCAACGTACGCCATTTTCATTGTTCTTGACGGAGCTAAACGTGGAATAGGTGTTGACCGCTCCATGCCCACGTTTTCACTGATCTTATCTGTTTGCAATATCATCAATTATTTCTAAATGCTTCCGCCTGACCGGATGATCCCAAAAGCTTACGTGAGCGTGGGTCTTTTTCATTTATTTTATTATTATAAAAGAGTTCCCTTTTAAAAATCATTTATAAAACACGTAATTTTTATCAACCCCTTTTTTAGAGCTGACATCTATGTGTGTGTGTGTGTGTGTGTACATATGTGAATATGTATGTATATATTTAAATGTATTTAGAATATGTACATATATATATATATCAATATACATGTCTGTGTGTATATATACGTAATTGTATATATGACCAATATCTATGTGTGTATGTATCAATATATAATACATATATGGATACATGTGTGTATATAATATGTATATAAAACATATATACGTATGTAGTACAAGTGTGTACAGATATATGTATCATGTGTGTATGTGTATATGTATATGTGAGTATATGCATACATATGTGTATATATGTATATATATACATATATATTATTTTATATACATTATATATATATATGATTCATATATACATTCATATATATACACATACATGTATATTGATACATATTTATGTATCAATATACATACACGCATATATATAAATATATATATATATATATATATATATATATACGAGTATTTCTCTATTTATATATATATATATATACATACCTACACAGAAAAATATGTACGCGTGAATATATAAGTATATATATGACTGTGTTTGTGTGTATTAAGACACACATACACTTATATATGCATGTATAAATACAGTATTTTAACTAAATTCTCGACACTGAAATGTTTCTTGATGACGATACATTCTTTAATTTGTACAAGGAGGTAAAAAGTATTACATTTGAGAATACAAACATCCAATCTTCATGAGTGGCAACATAAAATACTCTAATCTCAAAGCAGACGGTATTTATTTTTCGCTATCTCTCGGAAGTAAGCCATACATCACATCACATTACGAGACCCCCGTTCGAGAGTGGTCGGCAAACAAGGAGAGAGCCAATTCTAAATCTGAAAGTGGAATATCGTTCCTTCGGAAAACACGGTTTAATGAAAATAGAGGAGAGGAACAAAAAAGAAAATGAATGAATTCGTCGGATATTAAGAGGGCTATAAAACTGATTTTAGAGCTCTGCGTTGCGCTGCAGATATTATTATTCAGTACAAAATGCCAAAATTGTCAGCATACGGCATTTGTCTACTGTAGTTGTATGCATATATATAGGGAAAAATGCACAATTTCTCGAAGACACTCTATATTGTTTTATTTATTTTACAAATGCTGAACACTTAGAGCCTAAACCGTGAGTTCCACTGGCTGTTATTGAAAAGTGGATCAGTATCCCTATTTACTATAATAATGTACTTTTATTATTTGCTGGTCACTCGTGACACAGCGGCGCTGTAGCCAAGTCGAATGCCGGTCACAGGTCACCAGTCACCACCATCGCAGTCGACGTGTTAAGAGATGTCTTAAGAGTCATACTAACACCTCGAGTGCGGGCAACGTATTTTTACGTTTTTTGCAGTCTGTCACTGGAGAGCGGGTCACGTAAAAATACGTATTGAGTAGATTTGTGGTGGATACCCACTCACCACCACAAATCTACTCAAAACGTAAAATTATATGATTGTGTGACATTATATGCGTGTTGTTTATGTTGCTAATCAACGTTTTGCATTTTTTCTTTCCACAAGTTGTTAGGATGGTCGACTGACTCGGTCTTTGATTGCGTTATTTCATCTTCCACCGAATTCCTTGCTCCAGAACGTACTAGTCGTGTTTTGTCCATTGGAACCTTGGTTTTTTTATCGTCGAATACAAAATAGATAAAATGAGCCGTCGTGACAGAGAGAGTGATGAAGAAATAGGTGCAGCAGATGATCGGACTTCCATTTTAAAAATCGTTTATTTTTGTGATTTCGTAAAAATATTTTTTTTGTTGTTGTTGTTAAATAATCATACAGTCTATATTAAAGTGTAAAAAAAAAGAAGTTTCGTTCCTAAAAACAAAGTAGTTTTCGATGGACTGCGATTTTTCTGAATCACTCGACTTTCGAGCGATTCACGAAAAAACGCCCGCTGCATGCGTAAGTGGGAGGTGAAGTATACTCGCATGCCAAGTGTTAACAAACAGTTGCGTTGTATGAAATGAAAGATGGTGCTTCGAACGTTGTTCTATGAAAGTTCTCTTTTCGGTTACAGTACCGGCTTTTTTACTGCTCAATATTCTGCAATGGCCAAGAAACTACTGAAAAAATTTATGATTATTCAAAAAAGCTTGAAGCGCACTCTTAGAATCAGACTAGATAACCCTTAATTTGACAAGATGTTTTTTCAAATATTTGTTAATTTCTGTTATTTTCCCACGTCTGTATAGACATTAGGATTTCTGTAAAATAAACAAAAAAAAATATATCATTTTCCATTTTTGAGATAATTAATGTCCACTGTGGCGAACACTGACAATTATGTTATGTAGTAGTTAAAAATATACATGTCCGGTGTAGCGACCAGACTTAGCCAAATGAAGGGTTAACTGCTTTTGTAACACTCCTTATTGTAGAAAACTGAGAAAATACATATCCTTTCACATTTTAAAATTACGAATTTATCAATTTCGTATCTAATAAAGAGAAATATAGGTCCATCTTTATTCATAGGACGTCTAATACATTCTAAATTTCAAAATTCAATTTGTATCAAACACGAAGCATAAATTGGCTTCGTACTAAACCATGAACACAAAATGTCATTTATCGTATATTCTTTCTGATCACACCCATTTGACTTAACTAAACACCTC
>CM063509.1:3316256-3336256 GCA_032207245.1 Pardosa pseudoannulata
TTTTACTTCACATCCCCCCCTCCAAAAAATATTAGGAAATGATTATTTTGGAGTTAAAAATTTATCTCAAAATGCAAACGAGAAAATAAATAAAAATAAATCGTATCCATAAAGTGAGAAAAATGTTCTCTAACATTTGAATGTAATATATATTTTTAAATGAATTTAATCTTTTTTATGTAGGATCACGAATTAAGATCAAAGTTTAGCATTAAGTTATCCGTCTACATTAAAAACGTCATTTTTTGTCAAAAATCATATATTTTTCTTTTTCTCTCTATTGTAAAAATTTCAACTCTTAGGCTTCTAAATCTATTTTTGTTTTGGCATTTTAAAGAAAAAGACAGCTGTTTAAACATCAGTGACAGCTGTCAAAACAAAAGGAGAGTAGCGACTTCGGAATCGGAAGTTGTGAATTTAAATACTTTTAAAGAGCATTTTTTGGACTAAACTTTTTAAATTTACAGGAAGATTAGTTTAAACATTTTTCTAGTATTTTTAATAATTAGCAACTTGGAAATTAGAAAGTGTTGAAGCAAGAAAGTGTGGGAAATTTTAAAGAAGTATTTTAATTTTTTATCAGTTAAAGTTGCTTTCATAAACTTCAAATTTGTTTTTCTCAGAACGGTATTTTTAATAAAATGTTACAACTTGAAATGTGATTTCTCAAAAAGTTCTTAAAATATTTTGTATTTACTAGTGAATGACCTAAAAGCTTTAAATTTGGATAACTTTTAATGATGTTACACTCATAGTTAGCTATATGGGTAATGAAAATTCGTTAAAAATTCAATGTGTATGATTTTGAAGAACCCAAAGGTTTTTTCCAAATGTGAATGAAGCAAAGATTTTAGGTGATTCGCTAGTGCAGTGTATAGGAAATGGATTGCATCAAAAAATATTGAAATAATTTTGTTTATTAAAATATTAGACCTTTTGAATAAACCCGATTTTTTTACTAAATTTTCTTTATTTATTATAAATTTTATAAAAACTTCTCCAGGAAAAAAGTTTAAGTGCAATTCTCTATGATAATATAAAAAATAAATCTAAAAATGTAAAAACATGAACTCGTTTCTACGTTTAAAGAGAAAAGTTCTCCAAACATAGACGGATACCTTAACCAACTTTAAGTATTTTATATTAAAATATATAAACAAATATATAAATAAAAATATATAAATAAGGACCATCAGATTTTTGAAAACAAAATATTTTTTGAGTGGATAAATTGATAATAACTTCTCCAGTAATAAATGTTTTAAGTGCAATTCTCTATGATAATATAAAAAATAAATCTAAAAATGTAAAAACATGAACTCGTTTCTACGTTTAAAGAGAAAAGTTCTCCAAACATAGACGGATACCTTAATTGGCTTGAAGAAGAATGAAACAGTACCTGTTTTGTGTTTTTTAAAACTTAAAAAGTACGATTGTAAAAGTAAGAATCCATCTGGAACCAATAACCATTTACAGTTTGTCCTTAAAATAATAATTCACCACAAAAGTTCCTTGCAACCATCCCTAAATGCAAATGGAATACTTACCTCTTAAGCCCCTAAAGTTTTAAGGAAAAAAAAACCCGATTTTATCACTCCCGTTTCTATATATTGTCGAATAGCTGTTTAATCCCTCCCGTGTTTTTCAATCGGAACTTAAATTCCCCGAGCAAAGCCCCGGCTGAAATACGACTTTGATCTGTCTTAACTTTTGGTGCCGGTCCTTAATTCGGGCGGAGGCATAATCAACCCTTTGGGAGGTGTGGGGCCATAAATTTCCATCACCATTATTCATGGTTAGGGAAGAGGTTTCATCAAATCAGTTTCTCCGGGCTTAATGCAAACACAATACCGATCTCCCATTATAATGGCCCTTCCTGGCGCAATAACCATTATTGTCTCCACGGCTTAAAATATAGGTTCGTCTCAAGGATAAAGGGATACAATAAGAAAGTCAATTGTAAATTTCACCAGGGATTGTTTTCGACGCATGTATTAAGCCTAATACCAAATAAATTCTTTAAATTTTCGGTGTCCTATTGAGAGTAAAGTCTGCAATAAACATTTGCAGTATTTTAGACGGAAATTGAAGCCGCGACATATTCTTTTTTGGATTTAGCTTTATATAATTATAAAATATACAATAATACCCTTCGGGTAGGGTTTTATAAAAATTATTCTTATTACAGTGAGATTTTTATTTTGTATGGGTTCATGTAATATGTAAAAAAACTGTTGTAATTAAAGTTCAGAGTTTTCCACGTCCACGATCTAGTTTTATTTACGAGGCGCATCCAAGAAAGTAAGTTTCCCGATAATTTTTCCTTTAAAGTAACCGTAATTAACCGTGTCAATTGAGCGTGGGTAACAGATCTATGACGCATTATTCATATGAGAGCTGGATAAGTCCCGATTCGTATAATATTCGTATTCCAATAATAATAATTATAATAAGGAATTATCAATTTTGACGTACTCATTGATGTGTAAGAAGGCTTTTATTCTAAGAGATGTAATGTTCCCTAAAACCTTTAACTTATGACTAGATTTAACGTAAAAATTAATCATAAATCTAATCATATAATAATAATAATGATAATAAGGAACTATTGACTTTGACGTACATGTTGATGTGTGATAAGACCTTTATTGTTTCTAGGAGATGTAATGTTTGATAATCCCTTTAACTTATGACTAGATTTGACTTAAAAAATTAATCATAAATATAATCATATAATAATAATAATAATAATAATAATAAGGAACTATTGACTTTGACGTACTTGTTGAAGTGTGATAAGACATTTATTCTAAGAGATATAATGTTCCCTAAAACCTTTAACTTATGACTAGATTCAGTTTAAAAAATTAATCATAAATATAATCATATAATAATAATACTAATAATAATAAGGAACTATTGACTTTGACGTACTTGTTGATGTGTGATAAGACCTTTATTCTAAGAGATGTAATGTTAAAACCTTTAACTTATGACTAGATTTAAGTTTAAAAATTAATCTTAAATATAATCATATAATAATAATAATAATAAGGAACTATTGACTTTGATCTACATGTTGATATGTGATAAGACCTTTATTCTAAGAGATGTCAGATTTGATAAAACATTTAACTTATGACTAGATTTAACTTAAAAATTAATCATAAATATAATCATATAATAATAATAATAACAATAAGGAACTGTTGACTTTGACGTATTTGTTGATGTGTGATAAGAACTTTATACTAAAAAATGTAATGTTTGATAAAACCTTTAACTCATGACTAGATTTAGTTTTAAAAATTAATGATAAATCTAATCATATTATAATAATATTAAAAATAATAATACGGAACTATTGACTTTGACGTACTTGTTGATGTGTGATAAGAATTTTATTCTAAAAGATGTAATGTTTGATAAAACCGTTAATTTATGACTAGATTTAACGTAAAAATTAATCATAAATGTAATCATATAATAACAATAATAATAATAATAATATTAATTATTATTATTATTATTATAAGGAACTATTGACTTTGACGTACTTGTTGATGTGTAATAAGACCTTTATTCTAAGAGATGTAATGTTTGATAAAACTTTTAATTTATGACTAGATTTAATTAAAAATATTAATCATAAATCTAATCATATAATAATAATAATAATAATAAGGAATTATCAACTTTGACATACTTGTTGATGTGTGATAAGACTTTTATTTTTAAAAATGGAATGTTTGTTAAAACCTTTAATTTATGACTCGATTTTTAAAATATAAAACTCCTAAAAAGTTCAGACTCACTATAAATAATTTCCAACTATAATCTCTGTTTTCTTTACTACTTACGCTCTCACAAAATAAGTGCCACTAACAAAGATATTAAATACGAAACTTTTGTTCCTGAAAATGTTTGTTGCAATACCTTTAACCTATGATTAGATTTAACTCGAAAAAACATACCCTAATAAGAAATTTTTAACCCTGTTACTGAGCACAGATTCACGAAGCTAAGAAGAAAAAAAAAGAGGAAAGATAGAGCGAGGTAATAGAATAAATGGGTTAAGTTCGAACAAACGAGATTGTGGCGTGGAATTTTGTGTAAAGAAGAGCGCAGCCATTACGCTTCCTCGGCCATAAATTCCAACTCTTTTCTGCGGCCGTTTAATTATTAGTGTGGCCCGAACAGCGCCGGCAATTGAAGGTAATGGAGATTCCCGGCTAATATGTGGCACTTCTTACAAGTTGGAGGCTAATCACTCCATTATCTGCAGACGTGGCGGCCATTTGCTTGAGTGGCGGTGATTTGTGCTTTTAGTTTGGCAACTCACCGAGTCCCGCCTACCAATGCTACGGCATCAATCTTCCATCCTCTTTTGGATATTAATAAGGGAACACGTGCGGCGAAAACACAACTCTCCAACACCGTGTTCGGGGAGGTTCTCGGAACGCGTTAAAAGTTCTGCCGCATCCTTGCACTTTATTTGCTTGGAATTTTATGAGGGTTGTAATGCGGTGTAAGATTTCTACTACAGAAGTTTAACAATTTATATAACAAACCTTTATATAACAATATTTTAACAGATGGTTTCGAAGTGAAACCACCTGTTAAAATATTTTTCTTTTCTTAAAAATATATCAATGATTTTTTTGTATGTATGTCCCACTTTATACTATTAATAAATGGTAGAACTACACACAATTCATTTTTCTCTTTGAAATATCCGCGTTTAAATTTGCTTTGTGGGAAAATCCCCAGAAATTTGATTTTTTCCTTGATGTCCGCAAATATATATACCTTCACAAAACATTACTTATAAATTCTTTAGCTATTTATCTATCACATACTTTTAATGATAATTACTCAATGTTCTTCATCTATAATTAAAATTTTAAGAATGTATTATTTTCAGGCTGCACAAGGGTATAGATAGTTTCACAGTTAACCCCCCCCCCAAAAAAAAAACCCAACCAACAGAAATTGAAATATTTTTCACATATTTCACTTGTATAAGGTTGATAGATTACGTTATTAACCTAATTCCGTCAAATCTCAAAGAATTTTCAATAGTGAACTTTAAAGGGTTAAACAGTCGGATGAATTTTGAGAGAAAAATTGCAGAGCTTTAACCCCTTTGCCTGCGGAATATGTTCGAGAAAAACGGGACGAAAGTGGAAAAAAGTTTTTGTTCTTTTATTATCAACAAAATATTAGAAATAGATTATTTTTGAAATAAAACAAAATTTTAACCCCTTCCAGGTTCATTTTATTTCGGAATTATGGGTCAAAAAATGTCAATTTTTTCTCTGGATTTCTCTGGACAAGAAACTTGTGGGAATTTCCAGAAAACCTAAAAATTATATAAAGGGGACTTGAGTTCTCATAAAAAGTCAGTTCACTTTCAGATCTGGTGTGAAAGGAGGACCTGTATTAATGCTCTCCGTATTGCTCTGAAAAGGTTGCCAAAAGGCTGCCAAGTTGGATTGCCATCCGTTGGAAATGGGATTCATTTGGCGTGTTCATAAATGGTTATTGTTTTGTCTTAGACAAAGTCTAATCAATAAACGAACTTCACGTGAGAATTTCGTAACAATATCAAATCATCCATAACTGAAGTATTTTAGATTGGAATATATTGTCCCTCTATAGCGATAATTTTGTTGTTCCTATGCATTATTTTAAATGATTAAGAATACTGTAAACATATAATTTGTATGGTATCTCGCCAAATTGGCAAGATATTGGCTCCTTGGTGAAGTTTTGGAAGACTCGTTTTTCTCCAAATTTGGCGATATATTGCCAAATTCTTTGGATTTTGCTAGAAGCTTGTGGAAATTTCCAGAAACCTGAAAGCTATATAAAGGGTCCGTGAGTTCTCATAAAAAGTCAGTTCAAGCTGAGATCTGGTGAAAGTAGGACCTGTGTTGATGCTCTCCGTATGGCTCTGAAAAAGTTCGCCAAAAGGCTGCCAAGTTTGATAGCCATCTGTTGTCATTGGGATTCACTTGGCGTGTTCATAAATTGGTATTGCTTTTGTCCTAGATAAATTTTATTCAATCAACGAACTTTACTCGAGAATTTCGAAACAATATCAAATAAGCCATAACTGAAGTATTTTAGATTGAAATATATCGTCTCTATATAGCGATAATTTTGTTGTTCCTACACATTATTTAAAATTATTAAGAATGCTGTAAACATATAATTTTTAAGGTATCTCACCAAATTGGCGAGATATTGGTTCTTTGGCAAAGTTTTGGGAGATTCATTTTTCGCCAAATTTGCCGGTATATCGCCAAATTCTCTGGATTTCTCTGGATTTTAGTAGAAACTTGTGGGAATTTCCATAAACCTAAAACCCATATAAATAGTCTGTGAGTTCTCATAAAAAGTCAGTTCACTTTCAGATCTGGTGAAAGGAGGACCTGTATTGATGCTCTCCGTATTGCTCTGAAAAGGTTCACCAAAAAGTTGCCAAATTTGATCGCCATCCGTTGCAATTGCGATTCATTTGGCGTGTTAATAAATTAATGTTTTTGTCTTAGCCAAAGTCTTTTCAATCAACGAACTTTACGCGAGATTTTCTCAACAATATCAAATCCGCCATAACTGAAGTATTTTAGATTGAAATATATAGTCCCTCAGTAGCGATAATTTTGTTGTTCCTAAGCATTATTTTACGGAAATTTAAATGTAATACTTATTAAAAAGTATAGACAAAGAATTTACGAAATAGTTCTACAACAAGTAATTTTCCAAAGCTATTCCCCCCTTGGCGATTACGTTGACGAAGAAGCGGTGCTTTGTAGTCGAACACTAATTAATTTCGCTTTTGAGGAAGTGAAATCGCTTTGCGATAGGCGTGTCGTAAGAGATTAAGTTCTTTATTAATATCAAAAGCCTGAATTTGTTTTGGAATTATTGATTTTAATGAAATTTTTGACATGCGATATTGGTACTGGCATATTATGGGCTTGTATTGCATTGTTGTTGGGGGTTGGGGACTGTACTTGCGTACTTTATCACTCCAAAATGTGTCATAAAATATATTTTAGTGGCTTTAAAGAAGTTAGTAATTTGCACACAAAGTTTTAAAAGCTGTTGTTTCATAGAATAAATTTGACATTCTGTTTAAGGCTTTCCTAATTTATGTACGGGTCGCTAAAGATTTTCCCGTACGGTGTACGTTCAACCTTGTTTTTGCTTGTACTACTTGCTTATATTCTGTTTCTGCTATCTCTTGCTTGTACTGTTTCGCCCTTTTAATTTCTATTTTTAATGTCAGATTCGTCGTATTGTGACGACTTCAATGTTTGAGTGAAGAAGTAGCGTGAAGAAGGATCACAGTCACGATAAAATTAGAAATTACTTTTATTTTTTCTGTAGTAATACGGGGTATATACAAAAAGATTCTAATTCTCTCAAAATAAGTCGAAATGTAGAGGATTGTTATAATTACCACGACGATCACAGTCGGAAAAAAGATTAAATAATCTCACAAAATGGGGAGGCCTTACAAAGGTGCAACACAAACTCAATCTATCCCCCCCCCCTTTCGGTGTCCGAAACCCTGCCGTTCCTTATGTGAGCGAGTCTCCCGAAGGTCAAAATGGCGGAATCCTCCACGAGGTCAAAGCGCCTACGTAAAAAAATAATCTCAAAAAGCCCCGTGTAGCAAAATTCTAGACTTTTGATACCTGGGGTTCCGGTACGGTCCCGACAACCGTTTTTTGTTCAGTAACGATTCCAGTTACCAGAGAACTCCAAGGTTACAGCTAGTTTTTTTTAGTTGAAATCTCCCTCGCTAGCTGTTCCGTTTCCGGACTTCTCCAGGCAATCCTCCGCTATCATGACCGCAACCAATCAGGGGCGTGACGCCTATTCAATTGAACTGTCGTCATCCCAGACACTGCTTCGCCGCGCTATTGTAGCCGGATCTAAACAGGAAGAATTCAGATCAGCTGATTTCGATCTTTCGTGTTCTAAACAAAAGGGTGTCTTCACAGTATAGATGGCTAGCAAATGCTAGTTGGCTTTCTATTGCAATTTTTCTTCTGAATCACGTGGACGAATTGTATCATTGGATGCATTTTAAGTATCTCTCAGTGCTTCGCATTTTAATTATATTTTACTGATCACTTAACTCTCGGACTTCGGGACAGGTCTTTTGGATCCCAAAAGATATTTTGTGTCCAATTGTTTTCAAAAGTTCTATTTTGTTTAGAAAAATATTTTCGTAACTGTTCATTTTAACCCTTAAATTTTTTTCATGTTAATAAAAAATCTTTTAAGTTGTAGAAAGACGTAAAAATTGTTTTACCTTTTATTTAAGCAATTGTTTGTTTTGGAGACTGACCCTGAAAATTCAGGATATATTTTTTATTGAAAGAACTTCTGCTACGGGAAAACTTTTCACCTTATCTCGTGAAACTTGAATTTAATATTTTCAATTAATCCTCTACAGTTAGAACAATGTTAGCGTAATTGATAATATCGAATCTTACAATATTTTTATGATTATAATACATTTTTACTTTGTAGATGGAAGTAAAAACTTTTTTAACTAATTTTTTTATGTAAACATATCTTAAAAATTCCTAATATTTTGTCATTATTGGAAAATATTTCGAAATTTTCCGTTAGAGGAACAATATCTCATCACAGTTCGTAAATCTTGCAACTTAATTTTCTCCAATTATTCTGTTTCATTTAGAAATATATCCCGGTTAATCTTCAATTTGGAAAATTATAATTTTTTATAGTAATAATACTTTTTTTTTTTTTACTTTGTAAAAGAAAGTAAAAATTGTTTTGGTTTTTGGTTTTTTTGTTTTGTTTTGGTAATTGCTTTCTTCGGAAAAGCATTCTAGAAACTCCAAATACAGTCAGTACCGGTTATAGGGTCACCTGCTGATAAGGTCATCCCCCTTATAGGGTCAGTTTTCTAAAGTCCCGTCTAACTTAATAGGGAACATGTGTTAAAGTGCACCGCTTATACAATCATTTTCTTTTTTTTTTTTTTTGTTACCGGTTATTTGGTCAGTTTCATGTTTTCAACGAGTTTCCGTTTGTTTTTTTAAGAAGTCAGTGCAACATCGGAGAGGACCCGAATTCAAGCGTTTATTTCCCTCCCTTCCCCCCCCCTTTCTTGTTTGTGTAGACATCACCTCTCACAGTTCTCTTGCCCCCTGACAAAAGGTGGACATCTGTCTATTTATGGGTTGACGTGATCTCTCCCTGCTTAAGTTGAAATGGAGACGAAGCGAGTAAAGGAAAATTTTGTTGCATTTGGATCCTACGTCACGAATAAGAACATTCATTTTTTATTTATGGCTTCGAAAAGAAAGAATTTACCATTTGCTGCCAAAAATAAATTGATTGAAAATTTTAAAAAATGTAATATTTTAAAGGCTACTTTCACCAAAGCAATTTCGATTCCCCGGACGACATTAAACAACATTTTAGCTGCCAAACTTTGGTCCTCAAGTGTTGTAATCGGTGATGAAGAAAGAAAACATCACTGCTTGTCACCTCATGGGAATGTGGATAACGCTCTTCTGTTACAGATTAAAAATGCACAGTATAGGCACAATAGGGTTGTATTGTTCCGCATATAGGGTCACCCCGCTTATAGGGTCTGATTTTTCGGGACTGCTGAGCTGAACCATATAACCGATACAGACCGTTTATCGGGAACAATTTCGATGTCCTGTGCTACGAAGGAAAACATCTCATCTTATCTCAATTAGAACTTAATGATATCAATGTATTTTAGTTAGCAAAATATATCGTATATAACTGTTCAATTTGACCCTTACTATTTTTCCATGGTAATACAAAATCTTTTACTTTGCAGGAAGAAGTAAAAATTATTTTCACTTTTATTCAAGCAACTGTTTGTTTCAGAAATTTATCCTAAAATTTCCAGATATACTTATTCTAAAAAATTTCGATGTCTTTTACTACAGGTCTTAGCTCGTAAAACTTAATGTTATCAATTAATCCTTTTCATTTAGAAAAATATTAGCGTAATTGTTCCATTGAACCCACCCTTGGAATCGAATGAATATATCGATTTCGAGGCATTAACTTCAGAAAGTGAAGAGCGGCAGTAAAAAATATTATTGAAGATGCATGTAAATTTAATTCCCTAACATTACGGGTTCTTAAAATAAATTAGAAATTTCGAAACAGTCATAAATTAAATAAATGAAACGTACGGTGCAAGTATTGGACTTATTAAAATGGTAAAATATATTTCGAACTAGCCCAATCGCATTCAATTTATTCGAAATGGCGTTCCAAATGGTCCGGCCATCAAAGCCCATCGTTTAAGAATGGCTTGTAATGGTAAAAGATCATTCGTCACGCCTTCTTTAGTATTTATTAATGGCCCAATGCGTGGTGTAGTTTTACACAATAACCACGTAATCTGTCCGCAAATGAACGCGGCAATTGATTGCTATAAAATAAATTGCCCACTGGTGGAGTAGGAGATATCGAAGAGATTAGGGAACGAAATTTGGTGTTTAGTACCTCGTCTCCTCCCTTTCGGAAATCGACAAGGATCGCCAACCTCCATTAAATTCAATTACTTCTCTATATTTATCTATGACTGCAGAGGGATTGTCGAAGAGTCGTTATGAATGGTCGAAGAAACAAAATGGGGAAATTATTTGGAGGAGGAAGTTTGTCTGTCTCTCGAGGTGACGGCGGAATGAAATTCGACACTTCCCGGGAGGAGGTAATCAAGAAGAATGTCTCGAATACTTTGAGACTGTTTGCTTTGCGGAATTTAATTATTAGGTTCGACTTCTTGGAAATAACTAATAGTAATTATTTTCTCTCCTTTTTTCTTAATCAGATTGTCTCTTACAGTAGGGGATATACTTTTTATAAATTCGTGCTACACACAAACATGTGTATTTTATTTATTAGTTGAATAGTCGTTAAAATCAAGTTAAACCCTTCCCTGTTTTGCCCGTACGCCGTATGGGCACAGCTTTCGGGCCTTTACTGATTTGCCAGTACGGCGTACGGGCAATCTGATTTCTATTTCGCTTGCACTGTTTCGGCCTTATTTTTTCCAATTTTAGTAACAAATTATTCGTATAGATGTCCAGTAAATGATAGTTTGCAGTTTATTGTATTTTCTACTCTGATTGGTTCAAAAGCGCAGGTTTTTTCGCATGTTTTGTATCAGAAGACGAATTGTTATCTTTCAGTATATAGCTTTCTGGTTATATTTTACTAACCGCCTGATAATTTTATTCATGTAAGAGTTGAATAATATATTTTTACCTTTAAATAATGGATCATTCAGAGCATATGGAGCTCATTTCTTGCGATCCGAACTGTGACTCGGAATCGGAAACTGAATTATCTGTAAATGATAGTAGCGAAAGTTTACTAGATGACCTGGATATTAGTGACTCTGATAGTAGTACGGATGAAATCAGTCGAGCAAGACAATTTTTTGAAATTTATTGTGATAATTCTTCGGATACACCTCCTACATTTGCGTTCGCTGGAATTATAAAAATTAACATGGATATCGATGAGACTAAAGGTAAACTTCAGTTCTATGATGCTTTCATAGAAAGAAAAAGTTGTAATAAATGCTTAAAAATATGAGAAATGTTAATTTTAATAACATATATTTACTTAAAAATGTAAAATGAACAAAAAAATGCAATAAAAAAATGTGACATTTTTTTGATCGAATTCTGAAAAAAAATGAAACTGCCAAAGGATTAATATATTGAGGAACATAATCAAGAAGAATAGCTTAACTAATTTGCTATTTTTTTCTTACAAAAATTTAATTATCATTTTGGGTTTCGCAGAAATAATAAATATCAAATACCCTGTTTATTTCTACTGACGGATACAGTGGCAGATAATGTTTAATAAAAGCAATTTTCTTTTAATTTTATAAATGTTTTTTTTTTCCACTTTTTAGTCTTAAATCCATTTTCACCGGTCATTTTTTTCATCATATCGTAAATCAATTATCAGACATTTACTATCAATGTAAAGTTAACATTATTTCTTTAACGTTATTCACCTCATTTATAATTTTCTCAGTACATTTTGATTCAGCTATTCATTCTCAGCGCTTCTACTTAATAGCGCTTCCAATTTCTTTAGAGTTACGTCTGTACACCTATTTTGATAACTCGCTTTGAAACAATTTACTTGCTTTGTGATTGTCTCCTGTAAAAACGAAAAAAAAAATCTCAAATACACCAAAAATTCTTAAAATATTCTTAAACTATAACAAAAAATTTGTATTTTATAATAGAATAATATATGTGTATTCGCTTCTGGACAAGGAAGGAGATGTCATTTTAACTTTGTCCAAATTACTTTTGAATTTTGAGTTTTTAGTTATATAGAAAATAGATTTTAGGGAAATAGATTGGGAGTGAGGAGGTTTTGAAAGAGATATTAAAGTGAAATAATTTATATATATATATATATATATATATATATATATATATATATATATATATATATATATTCAAATCTTCTTTTTAAAGATTAAATATTGTTGTATCACGAGAAATAAACTTAATAGCTAGTCAAAAAAGCTAGCTAAAAATTTATTACAAAATTGGAACTGACATACAAAGTGAAGTTAAAGTGATAAATTTAAAATGATATAAAATTATATAAATCTGCGAACATGTGTGTTTTAAGCTAGTTTAGCCTGTAAAAGTAAACTAAAATATTATCAGAGCCAAATAGAGGGAGGGGTTGCTTTAATGTATTCAAGGGGGCCATAAGATCTATAATGTCTATAAAAATATATGTATGTCTATAAAAATAATGAATAAATCAGACGAATAATATTGTATTTACTGTAAAAAATTATGTATTTAATTTAATTATAAATTTAGTGAATTTCTCCCCCGGTCGCCGTTTGGCTACCCCTGGAACAGAGTGTAGAAATTTTAATTCCATTTACTTCATCGTATTTCGTGAAACGATGGTCGAATGGTAGAGCGCTGCTGTTCGGTACCGGAGTTTCGCGGATTCGAATCCATCTACTGGCTTGTATGTTCGTAGCCGTTCGGAATCGGCTTTAAGCAGTAGTTCTAGGTGTCATTAACTATCGCGAGTCGAACAGTAGACCGTAACTCTCCAACCTTCAATGTATTTTACCGAACGTGGGCTCAGTAAGCGATCTGTCTAAAATGAGTATGAAATACTAGTTAGCATGCTGTGCACTAGGAACATTTTAAAGAAATTTGTTAACTCCAATTTTATGAAAAATCTCATATTTTAATCAAAATCTCTTTTGTAATTGATTTTTTTTGTCTTATCCGTGTCGTGTAACATTATATATTTTTATTATAAATATATCGTTCAAAGCTGAAATGCAACGTCTTCTGTTTCCTTAAAAAGAACAATTGGGTAAATTTCAAAGCTTAAATATTTTTTAAGTAAGGTAGATAAGAAAAAAATCTTTAAAAAATCTGCTATTATTGGAAAATGTTTCATCTTAAAAAAAAAAAATCGAAGCGATAACAGGTTGGAAAAAGTACGTAACCTGTAACTTAATATTATTCTAAGCCTTGTATCACACGATGGTCAATTATCTCTCGTAAAGATAAAAATTCGGAAAGAACTGCATGGTATTTATGGGGGACAAGCATCTGTCCCATCCCCAATCGTGTTCGACGCTCTATCGACGTAATCTGTAGCTGAAAGTCGTTTCTGTTACGACTTGTAAGCGATCCGATTCGGATAAAACCATTAAAGTAAAGCGGCAGACACACGTTTCGATCCTGCAAGCCACTGTCTATAAAAATCATTCTCTTAAACTTGATAATTCGTTTACAGATTATTGAAGAACAATAATGAAGTTTTGTAATCGTGAATTATGATGGTTTTCGTGACATTTAATGTTATCGGCTTGTTGTTGAAAGAAATAATGCCTAATGGCGTCTCCTAACACATTGAAATGCTTTAGCTGTCAAGGTGTTTTTTCTTCTTGTTACTTTGCAAGTTTTTACTTCAAGTTACGAAATAATCAAAGTATTCTTATCGCGAAAAAAATTCAGTGCTGAGATTTCAACGAAAATATCTTTATCTACTATATCTCAATTGATTTTTATTTGTTTATATCAGTGTTTTGATTTCATTTTAACTAACCATTTGGACTATCCCTGAATCAGTTTTGATTAGTTTATATCAGTTTTTCGATTTTAATGGAAATACGCATTTGACTATCCCTGAATCGATTTTGATTAGTTTATTTCAATGTTTTGATTTCAACGGAAATACTCATTTTGACTAAACCTGAATAGATTTTAATATGTTTATATCAATTTTTGGATTTCAACGGAAAATTCCATTTTGACTATTCCTGAATCGATTTCGACTAGATTATTTTAGTGTTTAGATCCCAGTAGAAATGCCCATTCTGACTCTACCTGAATCGATTTCAGTCACATTGTTTCAGTTTTTAGTTTTAAACCGAAATACCCATTTTGACTATTCCTGAAGCGATGTCGACTTGTTTTTTTCAGTGTTTTGATTTTAACGGTAATACCCATTTACTATCCTTGAATTGATCTTGATTAGTTTATATCCGTTTTTGGATTTTAACGGAAATTTCCATTTTGACTATTCCTGAATCGATTTCGACTAGATTATTTTAGTGATTAGATTCCAGTAGAAATGCCCATTCTGACTCTACCTGAATCAATTTTAGTCACATTGTTTCAGTTTTTAGTTTTAAACCGAAATACCCATTTTGACTATTCCTGAAGCGATATCGACTTGTTTTTTTCAGTGTTTTGATTTCAACGGAAATACCCATTTACTATCCCTGAATCGATCTTGATTAGTTTATATTCGTATTTGGATTTTTAACGGAAATACCCATTTTGACTATTCCTGAATCGATTTCGACTAGATTATTTTAGTGTTTAGATCCCAGTAGAAATGCCCATTCTGACTCTACCTGAATCGATTTCAGTCACATTGTTTCAGTTTTTAGTTTTAAACCGAAATACCCATTTTGACTATTCCTGAAGCGATGTCGACTTGTTTTTTTCAGTGTTTTGATTTTAACGGTAATACCCATTTACTATCCTTGAATTGATCTTGATTAGTTTATATCCGTTTTTGGATTTTAACGGAAATACCCATTTTGACTATTCCTGAATCGATTTCGACTAGATTATTTTAGTGTTTAGATCCCAGTAGAAATGCCCATTCTGACTCTACCTGAATCAATTTCAGTCACATTGTTTCAGTTTTTAGTTTTAAACCGAAATACCCATTTTGACTATTCCTGAAGCGATATCGACTTGTTTTTTTCAGTGTTTTGATTTTAACGGTAATACCCATTTACTATCCTTGAATTGATCTTGATTAGTTTATATCCGTTTTTGGATTTTAACGGAAATACCCATTTTGACTATTCCTGAATCGATTTCGACTAGATTATTTTAGTGTTTAGATCCCAGTAGAAATGCCCATTCTGACTCTACCTGAATCGATTTCAGTCACATTGTTTCAGTTTTTAGTTTTAAACCGAAATACCCATTTTGACTATTCCTGAAGCGATGTCGACTTGTTTTTTTCAGTGTTTTGATTTTAACGGTAATACCCATTTACTATCCTTGAATTGATCTTGATTAGTTTATATCCGTTTTTGGATTTCAACGGAAATACCCATTTTGACTATTCCTGAATCGATTTCGACTAGATTATTTTAGTGTTTAGATCCCAGTAGAAATGCCCATTCTGACTCTACCTGAATCGATTTCAGTCACATTGTTTCAGTTTTTAGTTTTAAACCGAAATACCCATTTTGACTATTCCTGAAGCGATTTTCGACTTGTTTTTTTCAGTGTTTTGATTTTAACGGTAATACCCATTTACTATCCTTGAATTGATCTTGATTAGTTTATATCCGTTTTTGGATTTTAACGGAAATACCCATTTTGACTATTCCTGAATCGATTTCGACTAGATTATTTTAGTGTTTAGATCCCAGTAGAAATGCCCATTCTGACTCTACCTGAATCGATTTCAGTCACATTGTTTCAGTTTTTAGTTTTAAACCGAAATACCCATTTTGACTATTCCTGAAGCGATATCGACTTGTTTTTTTTCAGTGTTTTGATTTTAACGGTAATACCCATTTACTATCCTTGAATTGATCTTGATTAGTTTATATCCGTTTTTGGATTTTAACGGAAATACCCATTTTGACTATTCCTGAATCGATTTCGACTAGATTATTTTAGTGTTTAGATCCCAGTAGAAATGCCCATTCTGACTCTACCTGAATCAATTTTAGTCACATTGTTTCAGTTTTTAGTTTTAAACCGAAATACCCATTTTGACTATTCCTGAAGCGATGTCGACTTGTTTTTTTCAGTGTTTTGATTTTAACGGTAATACCCATTTACTATCCTTGAATTGATCTTGATTAGTTTATATCCGTTTTTGGATTTTAACGGAAATACCCATTTTGACTATTCCTGAATCGATTTCGACTAGATTATTTTAGTGTTTAGATCCCAGTAGAAATGCCCATTCTGACTCTACCTGAATCGATTTCAGTCACATTGTTTCAGTTTTTAGTTTTAAACCGAAATACCCATTTTGACTATCCTGAAGCGATTTCGACTTGTTTTTTTCAGTGTTTTGATTTTAACGGTAATACCCATTTACTATCCTTGAATTGATCTTGATTAGTTTATATCCGTTTTTGGATTTTAACGGAAATACCCATTTTGGACTATTCCTGAATCGATTTCGACTAGATTATTTTAGTGTTTAGATCCCAGTAGAAATGCCCATTCTGACTCTACCTGAATCGATTTCAGTCACATTGTTTCAGTTTTTTAGTTTTAACCGAAATACCCATTTTGACTATTCCTGAAGCGATATCGACTTGTTTTTTTCAGTGTTTTGATTTTAACGGTAATACCCATTTACTATCCTTGAATTGATCTTGATTAGTTTATATCCGTTTTTGGATTTTAACGGAAATACCCATTTTGACTATTCCTGAATCGATTTCGACTAGATTATTTTAGTGTTTAGATCCCAGTAGAAATGCCCATTCTGACTCTACCTGAATCGATTTCAGTCACATTGTTTCAGTTTTTAGTTTTAAACCGAAATACCCATTTTGACTATTCCTGAAGCGATGTCGACTTAGTTTTTTTCAGTGTTTTGATTTTAACGGTAATACCCATTTTACTATCCTTGAATTGATCTTGATTAGTTTATATCCGTTTTTGGATTTTAACGGAAATACCCATTTTGACTATTCCTGAATCGATTTCGACTAGATTATTTTAGTGTTTAGATCCCAGTAGAAATGCCCATTCTGACTCTACCTGAATCGATTTCAGTCACATTGTTTCAGTTTTTAGTTTTAACCGAAATACCCATTTTGAATATTCCTGAAGCGATGTCGACTTGTTTTTTTCAGTGTTTTGATTTTAACGGTAATACCCATTTACTATCCTTGAATTGATCTTGATTAGTTTATATCCGTTTTTGGATTTTAACGGAAATACCCATTTTGACTATTCCTGAATCGATTTCGACTAGATTATTTTAGTGTTTAGATCCCAGTAGAAATGCCCATTCTGACTCTACCTGAATCGATTTCAGTCACATTGTTTCAGTTTTTAGTTTTAAACCGAAATACCCATTTTGACTATTCCTGAAGCGATATCGACTTGTTTTTTTCAGTGTTTTGATTTTAACGGTAATACCCATTTACTATCCTTGAATTGATCTTGATTAGTTTATATCCGTTTTTGGATTTTAACGGAAATACCCATTTTGACTATTCCTGAATCGATTTCGACTAGATTATTTTAGTGTTTAGATCCCAGTAGAAATGCCCATTCTGACTCTACCTGAATCGATTTCAGTCACATTGTTTCAGTTTTTAGTTTTAAACCGAAATACCCATTTTGACTATTCCTGAAGCGATATCGACTTGTTTTTTTCAGTGTTTTGATTTCAACGGAAATACCCATTTACTATCCCTGAATCGATCTTGATTAGTTTATATTCGTATTTGGATTTTAACGGAAATACCCTTTTTGACTATCCCTGAATCAATTTTGATTAGTTTATTTTAGTGTTTAGATCCCAGTAGAAATGCCCATTCTGACTCTACCTGAATCGATTTCAGTCACATTGTTTCAGTTTTTAGTTTTAAACCGAAATACCCATTTTGACTATTCCTGAAGCGATATCGACTTGTTTTTTTCAGTGTTTTGATTTTAACGGTAATACCCATTTACTATCCTTGAATTGATCTTGATTAGTTTATATCCGTTTTTGGATTTTAACGGAAATACCCATTTTGACTATTCCTGAATCGATTTCGACTAGATTATTTTAGTGTTTAGATCCCAGTAGAAATGCCCATTCTGACTCTACCTGAATCGATTTCAGTCACATTGTTTCAGTTTTTTAGTTTTAAACCGAAATACCCATTTTGACTATTCCTGAAGCGATGTCGACTTGTTTTTTTCAGTGTTTTGATTTTAACGGTAATACCCATTTACTATCCTTGAATTGATCTTGATTAGTTTATATCCGTTTTTGGATTTTAACGGAAATACCCATTTTGACTATTCCTGAATCGATTTCGACTAGATTATTTTAGTGTTTAGATCCCAGTAGAAATGCCCATTCTGACTCTACCTGAATCGATTTCAGTCACATTGTTTCAGTTTTTAGTTTTAAACCGAAATACCCATTTTGACTATTCCTGAAGCGATATCGACTTGTTTTTTTCAGTGTTTTGATTTTAACGGTAATACCCATTTACTATCCTTGAATTGATCTTGATTAGTTTATATCCGTTTTTGGATTTTAACGGAAATACCCATTTTGACTATTCCTGAATCGATTTCGACTAGATTATTTTAGTGTTTAGATCCCAGTAGAAATGCCCATTCTGACTCTACCTGAATCGATTTCAGTCACATTGTTTCAGTTTTTTAGTTTTAAACCGAAATACCCATTTTGACTATTCCTGAAGCGATATCGACTTGTTTTTTTCAGTGTTTTGATTTTAACGGTAATACCCATTTACTATCCTTGAATTGATCTTGATTAGTTTATATCCGTTTTTGGATTTTAACGGAAATACCCATTTTGACTATTCCTGAATCGATTTCGACTAGATTATTTTAGTGATTAGATTCCAGTAGAAATGCCCATTCTGACTCTACCTGAATCAATTTTAGTCACATTGTTTCAGTTTTTAGTTTTAAACCGAAATACCCATTTTGACTATTCCTGAAGCGATATCGACTTGTTTTTTTCAGTGTTTTGATTTTAACGGTAATACCCATTTACTATCCTTGAATTGATCTTGATTAGTTTATATCCGTTTTTGGATTTTAACGGAAATACCCATTTTGACTATTCCTGAATCGATTTCGACTAGATTATTTTAGTGTTTAGATCCCAGTAGAAATGCCCATTCTGACTCTACCTGAATCGATTTCAGTCACATTGTTTCAGTTTTTAGTTTTAAACCGAAATACCCATTTTGACTATTCCTGAAGCGATATCGACTTGTTTTTTTCAGTGTTTTGATTTTAACGGTAATACCCATTTACTATCCTTGAATTGATCTTGATTAGTTTATATCCGTTTTTGGATTTTAACGGAAATACCCATTTTGACTATTCCTGAATCGATTTCGACTAGATTATTTTAGTGTTTAGATCCCAGTAGAAATGCCCATTCTGACTCTACCTGAATCGATTTCAGTCACATTGTTTCAGTTTTTGGATTTTAACGGAAATACCCTTTTTGACTATCCCTGAATCGATTTTGATTAGTTTATTTCAGTGTTTTGAATTCAACAGAAATACCCATTTGAACTACCCCTGAATCGATTTCGATTAGTTTATATCCTATTTTGGATTTTAACAGAAATACCCTTTTTGATTATACCTGAATCGATTTTGATTTCT